>JBBIGA010057414.1:0-12608 GCA_037576975.1 Alestes dentex
AAACGCAACACGAAAGTTTTTAGCTTCTTGTCGCTTCCCATTTCCAGCTAAGCCACCACACACACACACACACACACACACACACACACACACACACACACACACACACACAGTCCACTATCTGTTCAAGAGACTCCAGTAGAAAGACAAGAAATGAAGAGATTAAAGGGCAGTGGGAAAACAAGCCATAAATTCTTCTCTGTCAGACTGAATACAGCATTTTATATAGTCTGCAGTGGGAAACTACTGATTAAAGTGTTAAAGCAGAAGTACTACAGTTATACTGTTAAGTTTTGGTTGGAAATAAAAAGGTTAAATACTTGAAATGGATAGCGAAGCGAGGTCTCACATTGATCAGGCCTTCAGGTGCTGGATTGAAGTCCTACTTTATCAAACCACATTTCCAGATAAACCACCAACATAAGTAGAAGTGGAATCAATCAATCACGGTTTGATTTCCACGTTTTGATCACTCCAGCAACCGTGGGACTTCTGAAAAAGTTCATCTGCCAGAGCAGGTGTTGCAGATCATGGCTGGAACTAGACTTCTCAGGAAGGCAGTTCTCCAGGGCCAGGGTTGGTGACCACTGTCTAGGCTTCTCGAAGTCCTAGGTACATCACTACCTGTGAACGCAAGCGACATCCTAATGTACTGTCATCTGTGACAGCATAAAGTATGGTAAAGATGGTAAACAGCAGCAGTTCTATGACTCTTTACTGAAGGATGCATTCTAGAGATGTGACATACAATGTGAATGTCTATTAGAATTGTTAGATCATAACATTTATTTTATAAGCTACAGTCTATGTTAAATCTAGAACAGTCATAAAATAACAAACAACTAGAATAAATAATTTGCATTATTGCATTTTAATTATCATTACTGATGAATGTTTTTGTGTTTTGACTGTGTTTTGGTCTGAAATGAAGTCTATTTCTAAAAGCCATGGTTCGCCACTGTGTGACAGAACTACTGACGCAGTGTAATGAACAAACTCATATAATGTTGCTGTACAAAACTGTTTAAACTTTTAAATCACAAGTTATACTCCCTCATTTACTATACAGAATGGAATATAGTGCTTTATATAGAGGTCATAATTTTCCAGTCTAGAGTGAAGTGATTAGAGCCGCCATTACACCCAAGGACTTCCAAGAAATCTCTTGTATGTAAGTTTACTTGACCATCACGCTCTCAGTTGCATCTAACCTTCGAGGTGACTGAAACCAGTGAAAACTGGCTGTCAAGATAGCGGCACTTCTGATCATTTCACCAAACAAAAGACCAGTTTAAAAGATTCTCTATAAGCATTGCACAGGTACAACCATCATAACTTTACAAGTGGACTGTACTGTTCGCTTTTGTGCAATAAAAAGAGGGTGAATGTACTCAGTGCGGTTTATCAGATTCCTGGGGGTTTCCTTGTAAGGACTGTGCTTAACGCAGGCTGAAAGAGCTGCTACGTTTCACTGTAATCCCTTTGAGGTAGCAATTAGAGCTCAGAGGAAGCTCAAGAAGGCTTAATGTAACAATGCTGAACAGTAACCAACTTACTAAACATTTTTTCATACTTCTTGTGCTTAGGTAGAAACAGACAGGGACTGAAATGGTACATTTGACACAAACAGGTTTTTTCTAAATGACACATAAATTACAGGCCAAGAAACATGCAGACATTTCCCATAGAATTTACTTAAGTTCAATACCACTGCATGCTTCTAATACTTTTGCGCTGTAGTGTAGACCTACCAATGTAATGGACATTCAGCCTACTCTGAAGATTACTTTAGCAGAACAGTGACTAATCAGTGTAGCCTGACTCAAGTAGATGTCCTATAGACAGCTCCGGACAAAAATGCTTAGTGAGGAACTGATTAGGTGATCACCTGAATCAAATCTTATTGAAAGAGGAAAAGTATAAAAAAAAACTGCTGTAATCAGCACTCTCCTCTTGTAGGGTAACCACTACTAGAAGTATGTCAAAGTTAATTATTGCCATTTTGTATCAGAGAGAACAAGACATTTGTTTTCTTTTAATTATTCAAGTTCTGTAAACACTGCTTCATTTGTCATATTTTGATGTTTTGTCATTACCTGTAATATGATGCTTTAAAGAACAATATTTTTATTTGGCAATTAGGAGATATATTGTTGGCAGTTCTTTAAAACACACAAAGCTATTCAGTAGAACACTTGCACCTATAAAATATAAAACCTGAGAAACTGAGCATTTTTCTCTTATTTTGTATCTGTAAACACTTTTAACCTGTGTTTCTATATATTAGGCATGTTCAGAACCATTTGCTGTGATCTACAAGTCTATAGAAACCTCTGTGGAAAAACACTACAGAAACCTTTACAATTTAGAAAACTGTAGAAAAATTCATAAAAATCTCTATAAATGTACAGAACTCCCTTAGAAAGTCCACAGAAACCACAATTTATTATTTTGATTTTGGTTGATCTGTGTTGCAATTTTATGACTGAAGTGATGTGAAGCAGATAAGAGCAGCTGTACCAAGCATAATGATACATGACTCACTGTGCCTAAAACCTAGTCACCTCTTGTTTTTCATGGAACACATGATTTGATTGCATGGTAATTAAATAGGAAAATTCAATTTTGCTTTTAAAATGAAAAATTACAGTGTTTAAGAATTTTGAGCAGTAATTAGTATTATTTACATTGCAACTTTGGCTAATAGAAAGTACTGAAACTGTGTGTTTCATGTGTTCACTTAGCCCTCATTGTGGGATCTTTGGGAATTTAAAAAGAAATAACAAAATTATACAACAGAAAAATTAAAGTTGTTCACAGTCCATTCGGTTTTTAAAAATGTAATCATATCTGGTCATTACAAAGTTCATGATTTGTGCACCTCTAATATCCAGAATAAACTTTTGTTGCCTGATGCATTATGGTGTCAACATCCACCTGTTGACAGACAACGCGTTCTTTCCATCACCGCATGTTTTCTCAGCATCTGTATTATTTTTGCCTGTATATTTACAAGTAGACATTTTTTATTAAATGGACATCTTCATGACTCTTTAAAACAGCAGCTGTTTAGACTTTATACATCCAAGCAGTGGCTCAACTAGCATTACGATCAAACTGTGCTTTGAAAACACAACAAATTACTGTTACACTAAAAAACTGATATTTTGAATTTATTTGATTTAAATGTGTCAACTGATTGCATAAGATCAACAGAGTATCAGCAAAACAGAAACATCAAATCTGAAACAATGAGTGGAAAGGTCAGATAAAATAGAGGCTATTTATTTTTCTGTGTATTCTTTATTACACTGTATATGGACTATAATAAGGGTTCCAGATTGAGCCAGATTTCTAAGTGTGTCCTCTGCATTCAAAATCAAATGTAGTTACTGAATAATCTCAAATAATCCAAACAACACATCTCTCTCTAGCAAATCATTAAGGAAACATTTTAAGATGTCAGATTATAAAATAAAGCATGAAGGAAAATGCAATGATTTAGGCCACTGTTTTAGTCCCAGATAATCTCAGGTAACCCCCCAAGACCTCATGTTGGGCTGGAAATGTGTTTAACTTAAAGAGGAAGGCAAACTTCCTCCAGTTTTCAAGTTATAAAACATGTTCCACACTATAAATACTGCTTTAAATTGACTGTAATCAAATTTTCTTTAGAATCACAATATTTCACTTTCAAAATGTTGGTGAAAGTAAGTGAACAGAAAGACTGATTTGTAATATCTTCAATTTACATGGAAATGCTGTTTATATATGAATTGAGCAAATTAAATGTTAAAAATGAATCTAATCAAATGTAATACATTTAACTTTCACCAGTTGATTACATTTAGGTCTCATTTTAGCAGATTGAGAAATTCTGTAATAATTCACATCAGGCTGAAACAGGTCAGTGTACGTAAGTACATTTTCACGCACGCTGCCAAGCACCTGATGTGGTGAATCCAAGGCCAGGCCTGGGCCACACACAAGATTATGCCTGGAAAGCTCATTACATAATCCCCACTATATCAGCACTTTCCAGCACACTGTTATAATTAGACAGCAAAACTGCTCTCTGGTGGGCTTCTTTATGTTATCCTCACGAATGATAGTGGTAAGAGCATTACCATTACACTATAATCTGAAAGCTTTCATTTTAACTTTTCAACTTTAAGATAACTTTAACAAGGTGTTCTGTGGGATGTGATGTTTGTTGGTCAACCTGTAAAAGTAATTCCATTTTGATGTCATGAACTACAGTTTAAGCCACAAAGTACAAAATATAACCAAGCCACTGAAAAAAAGGTTAAAAAAAAACCTTAAAAGGTTAACCCAGTTTCTACTCTGAGGAACAAAAAACAGGTGTCACTAACCAGGTGTCAAACTGCTACAAATCTTTGCTTAAATTATTAAATTATGCTCTATTGAACTGAAATAGAGCTTGTCATTTAAAATTCAACCGGGAACAGTTTGTTGCTATTGTATGTGACATTGTTAATCAGGCAAGGAACACTCTGACTGTACAAAACAATAATGAAACAGACAGCCATCCGCTAACAAGCAGTGGGTAACTAAACACAAATGAACCACATGAACCACTTGTTTGCCTAAATCATAGAGTCAGCTGAAATCAAATTTACATCACTGTGTCTAAACGGTTACACTCTATACAGCATTACTCTGCAATACCCACATCCTAGTCAGTAAATGCAAACTGCAAACTGCCTCCTCTTTGTTCTGTATGAACCATAGCAATAATGAATTGCAATTGCAATGATGCAAAATCAGGTCATGACTGGCTGCCATGAATGACATGTATTGAGCTATATTATATTTACAAGATATATAAACATACTCCTCCTTTCACATCAACTCTAATGCAGCCACACAAACCCCAATATAGATGCTTACATAACATTTTGAAACTCCAAAAATGTTGTCCAGCCAGAATGTCTTATCACACAGGGGGAAGATAAATGTGTGCTCAACAATTTTGATTCTCTATAGACAATGGACACAATGAACTATAAGGCAGCATAGAGTATTATCACAGGGCAGTAGAGTGCTGTTAAATGGCAGTTTAAAGTATTATTATAATGATCTAGAGTATTATTATAAAGCAGTATAGAATATTCCTATCAAATGTATTATATGGCTATTATAAGACAGGAGGATATTATGTATTATAAGGCAGTATAGTATTATTGTAAGGTGGTAGGCTATAACCTGTAGGCATTATTAAGGAGTAAAGTATTATAAGCTTTATGATTCTTACCTGCTCCCACTTTAATCTCCTCTCAGGAGCCAAATTGCTGCATCTAATATGTAAGAGTGTCAAATCAGCCCGATGTTGCTGGTGTGAAACGCACTGGATCTCTGGAGCTCAGCTCCTGTCTTCACACACAAACATGCACATATGGCCCAAGCATGGAGTCCCTCCTGTCTAACCGGTCTAGGGGAAGGAGGGGCATTGCCATGACAACTCTGCTGGCTCTGCCCCTTCATAGACTCCTCCTAGCTCCTGCTCACTCCTACATGCTTCTAGAAAGGCTGCTTTGAGACAATCCCAGCAATATCAGGGTTAAACTGTTACTTGTTACACTAATGTTGCTGTCATTGTGCTGCACTATTGTTATATTGTTTATTCTTGTTGCACTGATCATGTAAATGACTCAAGAATTTCTCTCCAGATAAATAAAGTCCTTTCACATCTTATCTTTATTTCCTCAGTTGGATTAAGGAAATGATGTAAATGGTATAGAAATAGCCATCACTCTGCTCTCCTTGAAATCACTTCTACCTGTATTTTTTCATTTGAAATATACCTTGTGGCTAGTAGTAATTCAGTTTTCCATTGTATGTGTATAAAATAAATTTAGTACAAAAGGTCTAGGTTTTACCACACATTTCTGTGATCAAATATGTGCCTATCACATTTTAACCATCCAGAAAACCCTTGTTTTTATACAATGGTAAATATCACTAAAAAGCTATGAGGAAAAAAATAAGGAAAAGAGCACAGCTAGTCTGAGTGTTTTCTGTGTAGTTAAATCAGATGTTTTTGTGTATTTTGTCATTGCACTGCACTTTACCCTAAGTGACATCAACAATGTCCATTTCAGTCTAAGCTTGACGAAATACAGCACCCCCCCCACCCCCCACTTTCACAAGGATCAGTAGTCGCGGATTTTCGAACCTCGCGCCTCTGAGTACAGCTGTCTGTGACGTCCGGGCCTCGTGCCACGGGCTTACCAAGGCAATCAGATACCTGGACAGAATGAGGCTGCGTCCGAAATCGCATACTACTTGAGTAGGTACTACATTTGAATTTGAACGTACTGCTCTACCGTTAAAACAGTACGTTCTATATTGTATAGTAGTAGTATGAATGGAATTCGGACGTACTACATCCGCTGTGTTGATGTTGTCACGTGTTATGTGTCGTCACAAAAGCGTGATTTTTTATTTAATGCAATCCGAGAACCTTATTTATTTCTCCTTGCTGCTGATTGGTTGCTGCCCTGTGACGCTGCAATCCAGAATTTCGCCGGGGAGCGCATGGAGTGTTCTCCTGTTTTTCATTTTGTTCTTCGTAGAGCCCTGTATTTTTTATTACTGTAAATTAAATTCATTTATGCTTATAACAAAGAAAACGCCCGTACATTAATTACAGTACAGTCTATACAGGGGTAACATCGGTATTTACATTCTAGCACTGCAGGAGTTCAGCGTAAACTGTACAGCACCAATATGTGTTTATCTTTACAGTTTCTTTAAGGCTAATGAGTTTAAAATAAAATGTTTTTGAAGTGTTTTTGGAGCATTTTTTCACCACATCACAACAATGCGATGGAACATACTGCCCATATTAAAAATTCCTGCTTTTAATTTAAAAATTGTTCCATTAGGCAGTTTAAGCAATTTTCTCTGGGATCAATAAAGTTTTCAGATTCTGATTACAGCAACATTTGTTATGTTGCACTATCAGGGCTTTACTGACCCAATGCTACTAAATTACAGCCATTCTGTCATTCATGAAAACTTATTTAATCTACTGTTCAATTTCCTATTGTCATAATTATGACCTTGTAAGTTTCATGAGCTACAAACATGTTTAGATTATTCAAATGGTAGTTATGCTACATTTAGTCTATACATATTACCAATATAAGTTTGTTTTAGTCATATAATACAATTCCACAAAAAACAAAGTTATGCTGTGTAAAAATGTAAATAAAACAGAAAAAGATTATACGAAAATCACATAACCCTATATTTATTTGAGTATATGACAAGGGCAACACATTAAATACTGGAACTAAGAAATGTTATTGTTTTATGATGAATATTTGATCCTTTTGATTTTGATGCCTGCTACATGTTTCAAAAAAGTTGGGAATGAGGCAACAAAAGACTGGAAAAGTTGTATAATGCTGGTGCAACATCTTGAGTAAAAAAGAGCATCCCATGGGATAGAGTCTCTCAGAAGCAAAAATGTAGAGGGTTTACCAAGCCTGTGCAATATTATGCAGTCAGATAGTGGTCTGTTGCAAAGAATTTAGGGATTTTATATGTAGTGCATAATATCATTAAATAATTCAGAGAATCTAGAGAAATCTCCTTACACAAGAGACACTTTGGAAAACCAATACTGGATGGCAGTGATATTCAGGGGCTCAGATAGCACTACATTAAAAACAGATGTGATTCTGTCTTGGAAATCACTGCATGGACTCAGGAAGACCTCCTAAAACCACTGTCAGTGAACACATTTTGTCACTGCTTGCCTACATGCAAGTTAAAGCTCCACTATGCAAAAAAGGAACATATAAAACATCATCCATATAAACCTTGTGGAAGAACAAGTGGGGGAAAAAAAACAAAAAAACAATCAATTACAGGCTGAAGCATACACGGTCCATCAAAACGTGAAACGGCATTGCTCACACTGCTACCACACTGTCACTGTTTTTAATCACTCTTAATTTTTACGCTGTTCTCTCCTTAATTTAGTAATACCTAGTTTCACCCCTAGCTTGGACGTCTCTGAGAAATTTTCAAACTGCCACTAATAGAATATCATTGGACAGGTCGGCACAGAGGAACACTAACTGCCAATTCTGTTACATCAGCTAACAGATGCAATGATTTCCAGATAATATGACCAAAGTGTAGACAGTGGTGCAACTCAGGAGCCCAACAGATTTTTTTAAATAAATGTTTTATTTGTTAATGCAGTACAACTGTGTAACATTCCTAGTGAATGATGCACCATTGATACTGCATAGCCAGGACATGGCTAGCATGACTGGCCAATAATTTATGAACCCCCAGTAATGGTCTAAACTACCTGAGCTTACTATTCAAACACTCAACTTGCCTTAGTCTCTCTGCTCTGATCAAACAAGGCAAAGCCTGTTGAGATAAAGCCTGCTGTATTGTGCTGTCAGGAGCTTTATGTACTACCAGTTCTCATCCAGCTGGTTATAAATTGATGCATCTCTAGGATACCCTGGCACTTCCCCTTTTGTGTTAACATTATGTTGCTTCATCATGGAAAAACACAAGCCAGGATAAATAGTCACACAGGCACAATGACCCAGATTTTGGCCTGCAAATCAGTTCAGCATCTTCTGCTTTTTTTTCACTTTTTCTTTAAAAACAGCTCTTGTCAGTCATTCTGGCCTGAACGTTTCACTTTGTCCGTCCTGTTGTCTGTCTTTCTTAGAACAACTGGAAGCTGGAAAATAACTCTGTTCCTGATTTCACTGGAAAGCTAGCATTGGGGCACCGCCCCCGCAACCGGTTTATCACATTTTCACAGATACACATCATCGCCTTGCTTGATCCTGACAGACATAAGCGCCTCTCCATGTGCATAGGCTAATTTTCAACCTGTCAGTTTGTCAGCAACTTTTTAATAGGACTGTAAAACTATGTATTATGGCATTGCATAATAGGTAAAGACTTTCAGGGTTCAAAAAACCATACCACTTATCCACTCATTTCCCAGTCCATGCAGTTCATACATGAAAACAAATCAGCAAAAACAGAATTTTTCTAATGTATTGTTACAAAAACTAGTACATATACTTGTTCAGACTACGATAGTTTAAAGTAGTGTCTTCGGCACAGGCTATCAGACTTACTGCTATTCATGTAACAAGCATAAATATCCAGAAATAGCTTGCTTAATTCTAACAGTGGAATATTGTTATATGTCTTATGGAAACAGAAACATGCTCCCATTTTTATTCTGTTCTCAAATTGTTTGCCAAGCACACTGAAGTATTTGTAAATAATGGTTTTCTGGAACAGTTTTTTTCAGAATAATGTGAAACTTCTAGATGGTGCCTCTACTAGAGAGTAAGATGATCAGAATAGCTCATGGACTAACAGAGCTTTAAGAGTTTACTCCTTTAGTAAACCTGGTGAAATGGAATTTAGTCACTATGCTGCTCACTGCTGGAACAAACGGCCAATCAGTATCAGATCGGCACTAACTGTAGTTTTAAAAATCTGCTAAAAAAGGATATGCAATATTCTCCACATCCTTTTTTTTTTTTAAATATCTGCTCTTCAAATGCACTCTGTTTTCTTTTGTCTATTTTCCTTTATTTCTTTTATTTCTTCCATTAATTTATTATATATATTTTTTATTCTATTTCTATGAAGCACACTGAGCACATTGAACGACCTTTGTGTATGATAATGCAATATATAAAAAAAACATGACTTGCTGTATAGACTATATTGAAAACAAGAAAAGAAGCAACACTCTTTAGGTCCTTTTATGAATCGGCAGCTGTCAAGAAGACATGTGTCAAGTTATCTACCAGACCCTTTTC
The DNA here is from genome assembly GCA_037576975.1 of Alestes dentex. Classification (NCBI taxonomy): domain Eukaryota; kingdom Metazoa; phylum Chordata; class Actinopteri; order Characiformes; family Alestidae; genus Alestes; species Alestes dentex. The sequence goes on from JBBIGA010057414.1 coordinate 9,849, forward strand.
TTAGTCAATTATTTTTAATAGATTATTCAGATAGTAAATCAAATTATTTGGCCCTCCAACAAGTTAAGCCACCAGGAGCTTGACTGAAGGCCTTTCATGTTAGATTATTTTCCAAAATACTCAACCCATCACATTTTAATTTCCAGTGAGCAGCATCGTTTTTGTGAGAAAATATCACTCTAGCCATGGAACATGGAACTTCTAGATATGCCACTGACCGTGAATGCTAGTCCAACCTCATCCCAGTCAGTTGTAAATAGAAAACATCTCTATGCTCTTTACAGTACTAGTCATTGTAAAACTGCTAAATACAAGGTCAAATATATTATCTCTCTCACAACAAAAATTTGCATCTCTATCTTTATTGTTTGTGAGTTGTTTATTTCCTTGTTAAGTTACTGTTTTAGAGATACAAGCTTTTTATTTTGACAATGACAATATATTGTATGTTGCAAGCTTTAAATATAACATACTCAAAGGGTGAGGTTCAGATGTCTGTATTTAATCTAGAACTGCTTGAAAAGCACATAAATAATTCAAGGGCAAGCAAAAAGACATGGACATTTGAAGGGCAAAAGAAAGTATTTTTGTGTTCTGACCCATGTGCTCTTACTCATAAGGCAAACTCATCTCATGTGACACCAGCTGTTTCGACTTTAACCCACCACTTAATATCCATTAATATGCAGTCATATCCTAAGGGAACTGAAGTAACCTGGCATGAGCAGTGATGTGAGAAACACCACAGCCTGCTTATGTACAGACATTGACCTACCGGACCCAATGAAGGTCAGACATCAACTCTGTCCCCTGCTTTAAATTTTAAACTGTCCATAGAAGACAATAAAGTTTCAAATGCAGTACCAGGCAACAGTTTGAGTTGTGCAGTGAGCAAATAAAATTTTCTCTTGCAGCTTTATTAGGAGCTACACAAGCTGATTTTCCTGCTGACTAGAAGAACACCCACTTATGATTACATCAAGTTGACCACTCAAATAAAAGCATTAATGCATGAATTTCTCTTTTTTTGTTTTTCAAGAAGACAAAGCATAAGTCTGTAGATCAAAATGTCTGTAAGATTGTAGAACAATAAATGCATTCATTCATAATTTGATTTGTACTGTATATGATATTATGTCCTTGAGTGGGGGCGTGTAATTTATGGCTATAGGATATTGCTATTGCTCCTTCAATCATAGTTGCAGTTTAATGAGGATTGCATAATTAATCCCTTGTGTTAATTAAATATAATGAGGCTTTTAGCCTTTAACTTTATTTGCGGTGCTGGTGTCTGGCTGTGTGGGTTCATGACCTGCCTTTAAAATGCATTAATACTCTGACCATACTTCATATGCATAACAATCACACTGCAAAATTGAGTATGCCACAAACCTAAAGACAACAGAGAATGCCACAAACTAAAGACCTTGCTTGGACAAAAGTTTGGTTTTATCTTAAATTAACGTAAACACAATGTCTCTGTTTTTCATCTGGTGTCAAAAAAGAAATAGAGACGTAGAAAATAAATAGATAGCAAGAGATTTCTATATCAAAGGTAGTAAGGTGACTCAAAACTAGTTCTGGGTGGGATTGGTAAAATTCAAAATTATTTGTGTAATATACGTCACCATATCTCAGTATGACGTTATATTTAAGTCAGCATTAATAAAGTTTATTAACACATGATCAAACACTAAAAGAAACCCAAGCTTGTTTTGAGTTCTATTTTTATTTGTCAAAGACCTTACTCGGTATTGTAAAATAAATAAATAAATAAATAAATAGTTATTTGTTTGTGTGCAATCAGGAGGACTGTAGTACTTAAGCCTGGTGTCAAGTTTTTTCTGTCCACTCTCTTTTTTTGTCTTGGACATGGCTTAGACTCAAACCTCTGTTGTTGGATGTGCTGTAATTCTTTTGTGAGTGCAGCTTTGTTTGTTAAATAAATTCAAAAACAGCATTTTTAACCTTGTGTATTGGTAAAGACAGCAGATTAAATGACAGAAATAGCTGCATTCTCTTTTAGCCTTAAAAGTTTACGTTTATGATACCTATCAGTACTGCTAAAACTAAACTTTTGTACTGTAGTATGACACTGGTGTACAGGTGTAGCTGATGTATTATTTATTACCCAGCCTTACCTGGAACAGAAAACATTTCCTAAGTGGCCCCAGCTGTGACTGCAGAATTACATAAGGCCATAGCAAGGTGAATTATTAGCACTGTGCCAAATGAAAACAGCTGTAGACCGAGAGAGAGAGAGAGAGAGAGAGAGAGAGAGAGAGAGAGAGAGAGAAAGAGAGAGAAAGATAGACAGACAGACAGACAGACAGATAGATAGATAGATAGATAGATAGATAGATAGATAGATAGATCGGTGGATAGGTGGATAGGTAGATGGATGGATGGATGGATGGATAGATGGATAGATGGATAGATAGATTTGGATAGATAGGCTTGGAAAGTTAATTTAGCATCCAAAGTCACTTTATCCCACCTATATTATGACTGAATGAAACCAGCATTTCCCTGCTCATCCAAAAATGTCTTAATACAACACAACCAACACACTTTCTGTTTTTAACACCTCTTGTGTGATATTGTACAAAAGTAATGCAAAATGTATTTTTCTTAAAGGGGGACACATTTACATTTACATTTACATTTACAGCATTTAGCTGATGCTCTTATCCAGAGCGACGTACATCAGTGCTTGAGTAGTTCACTTCTGTGTCTTAGTCCTGTAAAGCTGAACTTAGG
>JBBIGA010057424.1:0-12608 GCA_037576975.1 Alestes dentex
AAACACACACACACACACACTCACACACACTCTCACACACACACACACACACACACACACACACACACACACACTCAAACACACAAACATACATGCACATATAAACAAACATACTAAAGTCTCCCAACCACTAAGAAATCAGATGTACTTAATCATATTACGACAGCACACAGTGTTCCTGAACATCTCGACTTACAGCCCTAATGGCTAAATGTGCTGTTTGCTCGTTTTTACACCATACCGTGTGCAAGATCCAACGATGCCATTACCTCTGTATTACTTCAGCTTTTTCAAAGAAATGGGCTGTAAGCACATTTACTCTCTAATGCTTCTTTTTTTGAGTCACAATCAGTCTAAAGCTCTTGCTGGTAATCATGTTTGCTGCCATAGTCTAGGATGATTCGTCTTGATTCGTCAAGGACATATTTTTACCAGTATGTGTTGTTTTTTGATGATAGTTGTAATGGACCAAATGCACCATGTAAACATGAAAACAGAGCTATGACAACTGAGTAGTTGTTTGACTCAGGATTGGAAAATAAAATGTAAATAGAAAAAGGAAAAATAAATAGATAATATGAGTTAAAAACATAATAGACTGACCACAAATCAGCTATCATTTATGCTGATTAAGCATATGCTACTTTCCAAATGTTTGGAATCATTTGTTATATTAATAAGTAGTGTTTTTATATACAATGATAGCTTTTAACAAGTTGATGTCAATTGTATAGACCAAAAGGTACTTTTTTGCTGCAGGAAATTTTTTTTGGATAAATACATGTATGACATGTTTTCTCTCAAACTGTAATCAACTGTAATCACAAAATGTCAAAACTCAACAGAAATGTTTTGTCATGTTCAGTGTTTAGGTATTTCATGCTCATTTCCCTCTAACTGTATTTTCCAAAATTTAACAACTGTAATAAAGGCATAGCTCCACCCACCCTCGGCACCATCATGTTGTGTCATTCTCTAACTAGAAAATTAATGTAGGTATATTTAGTTTTTACCCATTCTTAAACCCATCATTGAAATCTTTTTCCTTGAAATCAACCTTTTTTCCACATTCAGAACCCAAAATCTCAGCCTTTAAGATACCTGCATCTTCATTCCTAACCATATTCTGGAGATTACAGAAGGATTTCCTAATACACTGCTCATAGTTGGATTTATGGTATTAAATCATTTCTCTAGAATGTGTCTTTGCAATGAAATAAGCATTTTGTTTCTAGCATTGTCCAAATCCTGGATTTTAGTTAGTAATATGCAAGTAGGTATGCAAGTAGATTTATGTAGATGTCATTTGTATATCTAAATATATTTTATTTATTAATAAACTGGCTGTGACGTCCAGGCCTTGTCTGCCCCGCCTCCTCATCCTAGGTTGTTTATGTTTGGGCACAGCGCTTAGCAACGCACCTGAACAGAATGAGCCTCCACTGCTCAGCATCTGATTGCCTTGCTAAGCGCCCACTCATTCAGCCCAGCTGTCTCTTCCTTTGTGTTGAGTAGTTTGAGTTAAATCCTCATTTAGTTGGATTGTGTCTGTGTCCTCACTGGTCTCTGTGTTGCCCTCTTCGGTATTTAAGCCAGCCGCTCCAGCAGTCTGGCATGGGATCTCCATCATACCGCCCTACTCCAAGCTTGTGTTTCCCAAGTACTGATTATTCCCCGTTCTTCATTAAAGGGGACATATTATGCAAAACTCACTTTTTTTTAAAAACAATTTATAACAGGTCTATGGGCTACAAAACATGTTCATGAAGTTCTTTGCACAAAATCATTCTCACATAAAGAGATATCACAAGCTTTATTCTTCACAGTTTCGGTCCCTTTAAAAACGAGCCGTTTCAGGGCTCTGTCCCTTTCATGCAAATAAGCTGTTGCTGGCCACGCCTCACCCATTCCATGCTTACAAAACGAAATAAGACGAACAAGCTAGTTCATACTTAACTGCGATAGAAACACAAAAGTCATTATTTGAAAGTACTTACATCTCCCTCATCTGCTGACTTGTCATGGACAGTAGGTACAGATCCACCTACGACGCTGAAGTTGGCTCCTCATTCACAGCTCCTTATTCAAATTTTTCGTTCCACCTTAAATACTTAAGGTGGAACTTTTTAAGGTGGAACGAAACCAATTGTTGCTGGGACATGGCCATGCAGTTCTTTGGTTTTCTTTGTCTGGGAGAAAGTGTAGGGATTTGTGCTGTTCTTTGTAGCCAACAACACAACACGTCATGTGTGACTTGCCTTTGCCTGTAGACAGAGCGCTCAGCTTATCCATGCTCGTAAAACTAGCAGACAAAATGGTGGATCTTCAACTAATCTAGAGGGTGGGGTCTCGCCAGATGAGGGGCGGTTCTATGCAAATTGGCCCAGTGTATTACGTAACACTGGGCCCTCCGTCCAAACGGCTCAGTTTGAAAGGGCCTGAAACTGTGAAGAATAAAGCTGGTGATATCTCTTTATGTGAGAGTGATTTAGTGCTTCATGAATTAGAACTTCATGAACATGTTTTGTATAGCCCATAGACCAACTAAAGTGAGTTTTGCATAATATGTCCCCTTTAAAACCTTTTTTCGCATACTCCTGCGTCTGAGTCCTCCTTCCTTGGGTCCCGGACATGACAGAAGATCCCACCAAACACCATAGACGCAGCAGGAGTACCCCAGCTCCGGCAAGGGCTGACCTCAGCAGCTGAGTACTTTATCGAGGTCTGCATACTTGTTGCTGAGAGTGGATGGAACAAACGCGTTCTAACAACAGTCTTCAGAAAGGGTCTCAATCCCGAACTGCAGACAGAGCTGGCTTGTCGTGAAATATAGAATCTCTGACAAGATCTTTTTTCTGGAGATCTCACAAGCTTCTACTGCATCTAGACCAACTCATCTCCCTTGCCACCAAGCTGGGTCAGCACCTGCGAGCAAGGCAGAAGCATCCCACTTCATAGTCCCCCAAGGAATCCATGTGGCCAACTGGAGGCCACCCCGGTTTCTCCGGCCCCAAAGTTAGTGCAAGAAGAACCTGCACCAGAACCGATGCAACTGTTTTCATCGTGTCTTTCCCCTAACGAGAGAATGGGAGAAGGATCTCGGGCGGATTCAGTTAATATTGTGGGGATGGTGGACATCTGGTGGTTTCGTGGCCCCTACAGAAACAAAAGACTTTGAATAGCTCTCTTCTATCATTGTCAGTCGTCTCCGTTTTGTCTGTTCCTGTTTTAGGCAGCTGTGCCCCTCGTATAGACCGCTCGTATCGCTGCATTTTTCGTACTTAGGCAGTTCCCATGCTGTGTTCCTCGTATGGGTGGCTCATATCGCCACATTCCTAGTACACAGGCAGCTCTTTTCTCTACACCCCAGTGTCTAGAGTTATGTTTGTCTAATCAATGTCTTTCTCTTTCTTCTCTTGCAGACTCTAGATCGGCTGGCACCTTTATTTCTTTATCTCTCCTCGTGTTTGGGCAGCTCCTATGCTGTGCCCCTCGTATAGAGGCTCGTATTGCTGTATTCCTAGCATTTAGACACTTCTGATCACTGCACCCGCAGTGCTTAGGCAGCTCGTAATGCTGCACATCTCATACCTAGGCAGCTCGTAAAGCTGCACTTTTCGTAGTTAGGCCACTCCCATGCTGCGTTCCTTGTATGTTCAGCTCATATCTCTGCGTTCTTCATGTAGGCTGCTGTGTTTGCACCTAGGGATGGTGGTGGAGCCTTTGCGCCCCCCTTCGGATGTCGGTTCTGAAGGGGGGGATACTGTGACGTCCAGGCCTTGTCTGCCACACCCCCTCGTCCTTGTGCTGGGTTGTTTGTGTTTAGGTGCTACACTTAGCGACGCACCTGAATGGAATGAGCCACTGTTGCTCAGCATCTGATTGCCTTGCTCAGCTGTCACTCTCTTAGTGTCGATTAGTTTGAGTTAAGTCCTCATTTTGTTACATTATATCTGTGTCCTCATTGGTCTCTGTGTTGCCCTCTTCAGTATTTAAGCCAGCCACTCCAGCAGTCTGGCGTGGGATCTCCATCATACCATCCTACTCCAAGCTTGTGTTTCTCAAGGACTGTTTGTTCGTCGTTCTCCATTAAAGCCTTTTTGTGTTTTTCCGCATTCTCCTGCTTCTGTGTCCTCCTTCCTTGGGTCCCAGACATGACACTGGTAAAGTGTGATTTTAATGACTTTTCCAAAAATACTCAAATCACTCATTCACTCATAAGGATTTTGCATTTATGTTCTGTAATTATATCTATATATCTATTAAGATTCATTTTTTTGTAAAGTTGCCTACCTCATGATTTAATCATTTTTCAATCATGAGGCACCCTGAATAAAAAAATATTAAATACACTGCATCTTCATTCCTGTTGCTTTCTTGGTCATTTCATCACTCTAGGTCCACCTGGAATTAATTAATCTAATTTTATACAGTTTCCATGATTCCTACAAGTAATTTGAAACCTGTGATATTACGCAGGGCTAGCACACTGCAGTCATTTTATATATTCATATGTAATTGTAAATATATTTATTTATGAATATGTACATATTTATATGTATTTAGATTGTTGAAAACTTGATACCAGACATTTAAACAGTGGTTCCAAACATTTGAACAGTAGTGAAACATGAGGTGTTTCATTGACATGGCAGTACCTATTATACACTCAAAAAACATATTTTGATGTACGTTATCGGTGGTATGATCGTATTTCTCTTACTTACTATCAGAACTTCCAAAATGCACTACACTCCATTTCCGCCCAGTATTAATGATATGCTTCAGAAAGTGATCTAAATTTTGTGTGACTGCTACATGAAGCTGTTTAACATGACACAAGTAGCTTTGATGATGTTTATTTGAAGCCAAGACAAAATGAAACCTTAGTGTGAATGTTTATCTAATGTTTATCGTCATTTAGCACGCAATTTTTCCATAAATGCTTACTGTAATTTTAGTGCATCCCTGAAATCCTATAATAACAAGCCTTATTTTCTCATCTTGGTGTTTTGTTTTGGTCTTGAGCCCCTCTCAGTGTTTGTATTTGGTCTCTGATGTTTTCCGCCATGAGAGGAACACATATTAAGCCGACGCTGTTGATCTCTTCGCTTGTGTGGGCTTGAAATCTGGAAGTGTACATGGGAGACTTTGCTTCTTATGAGTCTAAAATCCTTTAGAACTTCCTATAACCCTTTCTTCCTCTCTGCTCACCCACGCAAACATTACACACAAACACACATATACACCCATCCATTAAATGCACACACACTTTCTCTCCAACAGGCTTCCTGTGACATGCGCACAGATTATGGTTGATTTCACAAAGTCAGGCTAAATTCTAGCACTCTCCTGGATGTTTAGTCAGATCCTGAATATCATTAAGGAGGCTTGTGTAAAGCCATGCTAAGGATAATATAAAAAAAAAAAAATTATAAATAGTTTAGACATTTCACAGGCACACCCTCAGATATGTTCCATCTTCATCTGACCATGCTGGCTTTGCCCTGAATAGAAGAGGTCTAGTGGTACATTTAACCCATTCTCTAAGTGAAGCAGTGGGCTGCCACAAATGAGGGGCACCCGAGGAGCAGTGTGTGGGGATAGTGCCTTGTTCAAGGTTACCTCAGTGATGACACTAGCAGTCTAGGGATTCAAACCCACTACCTTCTGATCTCAGGGCAAACTCCCTAACCACTAGACCACCAGTTGCCCCGAGTGAACTTGATGGCCCAAAATAGTTCAGTGTTTCATTGACATGGCAGTGGCAATACCTATGATATGCTGTGCTGTGGTGTACATTATCAATGTTATCACCATATTTTTCACCTTTTATTTACTGCTTTTCAGGACCAGAACTTCCCAAATGCATTGCACTCCATTCATGCCTAGTATTAAAGATATGCTTCAGAATGTGATCTAAATTTTGTGTGCCAGCTACATGATGCAGTTTAACATGTGAAATGTAAGATCCAGGCATGGGTGAAACAGACAGAAGTTCTGGCATTTTCTTTTACAGTCTCTTAAGCTAGAAGTACATGTTGTAGGTTAATGTTTGGGACAAAATACAAGGTAACTATTTGACATTATAACAAATAACATTATGGTAAGTTCCAAACATGATCTAATTACACTGAAATGTCCACCAGGTTTTTGAAAACTGTGAAAATATGAGACACTTAGAAGCACAATGTACCTATTTGATCTAAAATAACAATTTCTCTGATATTTAGATTCACGTGTTTGAGCAGAAAAGTAATCAAGAAAATTCTCTAAATACCAGGGTCTTATATATAACCTCATTTCCAAAAAACTTGGGATACTGTAAATTGAAAATAAATTCAGAATGCAATGATGTGCAAACAAGATAAATCCATATGTAAAATACAACTACATATCAAATGTTGAAATTGAGAATTTGATTGGTATAAGTAAACTCTCTGATCATTTTGAATTTAATGCCAACAACATGTTTCAAAAAGTTGGAAAAGGGCAACAAAGGCTGGAAAAGTGTAATGCTGAAAAATCACCTGGTGGGACATCTCACAACTAACACAACTCACAACTGTTCGCTAACATAACTTGCTTCAAAAAGAGTATCCCAGAGAGGCAGAGTCTCTCAGAAATAGGGGTTCTACACTCAGTAAAAGACTGCACAGGCAGTCAATGTAAAATTGCAAAGAATTTGGGGATTTCATCATCTATGAGACATAATATTATTAAAGGATTCAGAGAAATCTCTGTACGCAAGGGACAAGGGCGAAATCCAATATTGGATGGCCTTGATCTTCAGGCCCTCAGGCGGCACTGCCTTAAAACAGATCTGATTCTGTAGTGGAAATCACTTCATGGTCTCAGAAACACTTGCAAAAACCACTGTCTGTACGACATTCTGCACATATTACTACAGCATGGGTCCCTAGCAGGGTGCTAAATCTGACCTGCATTTCAGACCTGTCACCCTTTGAAACAGTTGGTGCATTATGAATAAAAAATACAACAAAGGAGACTCCAAACTATTAAGCAGCTGAAATCTTGTATCAGGCAAGAATGGGGCAACATTCCATTTTCAAAACTCCAGCAATTATTACCTTTATTTAATGTTTAATTAAAAATGAACATATATTTTACAACAACAAAAAAAAAATCACCGTTCTGTCACAAACCTGCTTTTCATTGGATCTATATAATATTTGTATATAATATATAATATATAATATAATATAATATATAATATTTGCTTTCATTCTATTGGTTATGCTGCTTCTAGTTTCTTTTTTTTCTTCTGTCCACTTTTATCTTATCTTAAGTTCCCCAAATTCTTGCTTTGAAGTTTGTACCACACACACCTTTTTAGTACATAGTACATAGACCTCAAAGGACTGTAGAAGAACACTTTTTTGGAGTCCACAGTCAGGCAAATAGAGCAAACCATTTACAGCAGTGAGTATAACCAAACTGGACATGGCTGACTTAAAGCAGGGGTTGTGTCGGGCCAGTGTGTCTGCAGGTTTTTAGTTTGACACAACAGGAGCTCACCCGGTGAACTGTTTGAAGACTGAGGCCACTTGATTAAAGTGCAATCAGCTGTACTCTAGCTCGCTTGGGATGAGGATCAGATTGGACAATCTCCAGGTGACTTAAGGATAGGGGGTATCACATTGTCTGGTTCTATGGATTTTTTTAACCCTACAAAAAACATGTATAATCTTACAATAAATGACAATCAGGTGAATTATGATGAGTAGAAATTGTGAACTTTAAGTTGTGTCACCAGTAAGACAAATGACGAACAGCTAGATTTAAATAATTCTACTCAGTGAACAATAATTCAATTCTGAAGTATAAATGTAATGGTTTCGTGGTACAGCTAGGTTTAAATAATTCTACTCTAAGAACAATAACTCAGTTCTAAAGTGTAAATCTAATGGTTTCCTGGTCAATCTCCACACTCTCTGGTCTCTCTTCTACTCCTCCAGTATCATCAACAACCCCAGCTGCCTCTTTTCTCCTACCCTGTTTGCTTCTGTCCTGGTGCTTCCCATTAATCTTTGTTCCCAGGTGTTTTTAGACTTGTCTGTGTATATCTATATCTATCTTTCTATTTGTTTTTTATCTGGTCTTAAATGTTAACAGATCTATTTTGCTGTGTTTGGTTGGTGTCTATACTTAGTGCTCGATAAATCAAAATAAAACATAGACATCCTGGCTTAATGCCTCTTTCATGACAATAGTGTCAGTGATGTGTCTCTTTAACGCTGATTAGCATAAAGAATGAAGTCAGTGGTATTCTGGACTTTGCTGGCGTAGCCTTGTTGGTGGCCAGTCAATCCTACTTTTCTTAAGTCATTTGTACTTTTAAAGGTTCATTAACAACATTAATGGAATAGTCCATTATGCATTACAAAACACAAAAATCTTTATTTATGAAATGTATGCAAAAAGTGAAAATGTTCCTTAACTATACATTTTCAAGTATTTTACCAAAACCATTCATTCATTTATTCTTTACTTCTCACATTATCTGATTTAAATGAACAAATGTTTAATACATTTTTAATAAATGATAAAAGGAAACTGTAAAAGTGAGAGTGTCTTTTAAAACCCTAATTGTTGTCCATAGACAAAGCAAGTAAAACCAGATATTTGGACACTAATTAGGGTTTTAAAAAACTCTTTCACTTTTACAATTTACTCTCTCTGGTTATTTGTTGAGCGTAATATGTTCTGTGAAAAAGGCATGATGATCATTTTGGTCGGGGATATTATCACTTGCGTTTCAGCATTAACTAATATTCCTTATAACAAGGGTATGAAAATGACTCTCAACGTGTCGTTCTTACCACATATAAAAGAAAAGCATTTCCTCAGAGTTTAAATATTCATGTGTAAATATGCATGTGCAGATTCATAATTTAAACAACAAACTTTCATGTTAACTCAACTCCCGTACTGGCGAGAGCTAAAGCAGCAACAGCCTTCTCACCCTGGTTTAGTGGCCTCAGGAGATAAACATCGCAGCCACTGGTATTGATGAAGCAGTAGATTAATGTATTTGGAGAAACCAACATGCATTGATTAAACAAGGAACTGCATTTTTTTTCCCCAGTAGACTGAAAGATGTAAATCTTGATGGGAAATCATGCTACTCTGTTTATAAAGCAATAAGCAATAGTTTACTTGACCTAAAACCAAGTTAAACAAGTCAGTTTTAAACAAAATACGTCAGTTTAATTATATGTGTATCTTGCCGCACATTTGTACTTTATGCAATAAATATTCAAATAATTTTTGTTTACTCTCTGCTATGTTTAATAAAATTGCAATACAGGTCTTTCTGTTGGATTGCTGTGCTGAGATGGTGCAGGAAAAGAGGGAAAGTAGTAATGTGATAAACACATGTTCACTTGAAATAAGTTTCTATGAAAGCCGCTGGACTGAGGCACGGTGAATGGATGGTTTGCATGGACAACTTTTCCAAAACAAATAGCCTTTACTGAGGCCAAAATGACAAAGTGAAATAAAGTTCAAGGAAATATGTAACCTAGAGAAAAGAACCCAGCACTGAATCTAATTGACTTTTGTTAAACCTGACAAGCCAGATTTATATTCATTGTGGTCCATAAATAATTGGACAATTGGTTTGACTCTTTAAAGCACACTGGGATTTAACATGAAGCAATACGTGTTTTTAAAGTTCAAGATATCTCTTTTAATTGAATAACTGTATTTGGGAGTATATCTTTTTAGGAGGACTTTTAGAGCTAGTCCCTTGATACCAAGGGACCAAAAGCAATCAGACAGTTTTTCTTAAATTTGAATTAAAATGTCACTCTTATTACTTGGTATGTTAAATGCTAGTTGATTGTGACGCAAAAACAAAACCAATGTTTCGTTCTAGCTTATTTTTGAAGCTTTATACTTAGTGTATTTCAAGCTAAGTGATTAAATCAGACAGTCAAGAAATGTTCATTCTTTTGCCATGAAAAACTTAATTTTAATACATTTGCCTCATTTTTAGTATACAAGTAGTGTAGTGTGAGGGTGGACTGACAAACAGACAAGGCACAGGGGAACTTAAATATATCTGTAACACAGGCAGGAACCAACCAAAGCCGAACATCACTTATTACTTAACCCCCGGTCGCTGTGAACCCTTACTGATAAGCCGGCCGGGGAACACACACACCCGTGTGAAAATAAAAGTCCAACAAGGTGGCCTCGTGTGGACGCTGACCAGGACGTAACAATGGTACATGTAAATGATGATAAAGACCAGGCCGGGGCAAGGCAGGGGCAAAACTCTACAACAAATGTATTTAAATAATTTGCTGAAATTTGTTCAGAAACTTAATTTTTTTTTTTATTTTACTTACCATAACTATTCTTTGGTTTATTTTTTCACAAATCCAAAACATTTTGCGGTTTATTTCCAGGTTGGGAAAAAAAACCCCAATGTAGTCAATTTTTGATGTAGTCTCGTTTCTTTTGGCCTCAACGATCTGCATGAACAGTTAAGATGGTTTTGTGAATTTCATCTAGAAGTTGTATCATCAGGGCAAGAGAGTGAGCCATGTCCACTGGTTGCCATACATGATGTGCTTTGGATTTGAACCTGTTGGATTTTTACCTTTTTGTCTGTGGTTTGCATTTTAGGGTAAGAGTGCTATGCACTAATGCTAAGGTCACCATTGCTAAACTCGCCAGTGCTCTCTATCCTCAGTGCTCCGAACAGTTGATTTTGGAAATTGTATCTGACTATTTTATTGTTTTTTCAGCTTCTTTGTGGTCTGCTATACTCACTCAATACTTCCTTGAAACTAAACATTCTAGACTCTGGATTGCTAACTCTTTTATGCATTAATGTATTGTGCACCAAAAAGGGACCTTGTCCAATTACCTCCTGACTGCACAAATCTCATTATGATGCAGAGTACTCTAGCATCCTGTCTACCATGTGTACATCTGTGCACATCTGTTCACTCAAGGTTTCAAGAAGGACTGATAACAACTTAAACTGATATTGAGTGGGATGCGAAGAAACATTTAAAACATTAAAATTAGATGTAATTCATATTTTGCTCCAAATATAGTCTGTAGTCCTATTTTGTCCTATTTTATTCATTCCAGTCCAAATGTTATGGTCTTAGGTTAATTATTAAAACATGGGGTAGTATTCGTATTTTGCATGCCTTACTACTTGCAAAGTAACACTGAATTCTGCAAATATGTCTTGAGCAATGAGAAGTGTTAGTGTGCTTGACTGCAGATTATAAAAGGTTCCGTCATTGTTTTTGATACATCAGGAGAGGATCAATATAAATAAAGCAATATGATACACAGATGTGATATAAATTATCGAAGCAAAGCATCTCCGGAAAGACTTTCACTGCACTTTTCAGACAGATTTCTAAAACAGAGAGCTGACCAACAACTTTAGGACTTTTTGATGAATGTTGTGTCAAATCACAGAACAATTGCTTTCTCCTCAGTTCTACCTCAAATGCATGTAATGTATTATACAAACAAAACTAAACCACATCATGTTTGTCATTAATCAAAACTAAATGGCTCGTTAATCACATTATAGTAATATAATAAATGTGTTAATAAAATTCCTTAGACTCCAACCTTGAATAAAGATCCAACATATCCAGCATATACCACAGTAGTACCAATTTTTAAAGCACTTCCTTAGGCGTATGAAACCATGGCCATGACAGGATTTACTGAAGTGTTCAAGCCTTTTTTGTTTTTTTGATCCAGATTGTCCTGTATCTCCCACGTAATCCAAATGCATCCCAGTCCCTAAAACACGCTGCCAGAGAAAATTAGATCCATCTCAGTATGTCCACTTCTAGATGGACCTGTTCTTGCCCTCTCAGCAGTATTTTTCGGAATCTATTACCAGTGTAATGCCTGCATGCAGTGATGGTCAGAGTAAGCAGAAACGTGTGTTCCAGCAGAAAGTCCTGCACTGACCACAGAACTCTCTGAAATTCAAACAGGATAGGCTCAGTCATATCCTATAATCCTTCTTGCTTATGCTGCAGTGCTTTTTGCAGCTGCATTGCGGACAGCAGTAGGAATTCTACGTATCTGTTAGAAATGTTGTAGTAAACTTATTCATGGTGGATTTTTTGTGATCATTTTCAAATGATTTTTTTTTTCACCCACCCTTCCCACTCTTCAAGCTCAAGTTCAAGTTTGTTTATTTAGCACATAATCGTACACAAAAGGTGTATGATTATGTGCTTTACAGAAGTAGAATACAAAATAAAATAACAAAAGAATACAATAGAAGGTTTGTGTTCCTATGTGGGCGTCTCATCATGCTAGCACACCCTGAAGTAAGCACAAAAATACTTTTTGGCAATAGCTTGAAATGTTGAAATTTGTATAGCAAATTGGCCTCTAAGAGGTGCATGGGCACATTATATCTCATTTGTGGAGTAGCACCATCTAGTGAATAACCTCAATGCACAAATGTAGTCTTGACTAGCAAGTACTGTTTTTACACATGTGTTAGCATAGTTTCCATGCAGTAACTACACTTAAAAAATCTCATGTTTTACTCTATTTATGTTTATTGTGTAAATATATATATA
>JBBIGA010057483.1:0-12605 GCA_037576975.1 Alestes dentex
CACACACACACACACACACACTCACACACACACATACACACACACACACACACACACACACACACACACACACACACCATCCTGAAGAACTGGTTAATGAGATTTGTATGGGGCAAAATTCAGTCCTCATCATGCGTTTTCATAGTCATTTAATCCCATGAAAATTTTGTGTAAAAACAGTTTATATCTCCACCAGTGGAAATAAATTATGCATTATTGACTGGTTCTCTGAACAAAACTGACACTGCGGTAATTGTTAATTTCCATTCCTTTACTGTTGTAAAAAACGGCAACTATCAGGAGAAGTAAACAAAGTCCTTAAGAGCAACTGCATTTTCTAAAGGGATGGAACACCATATCACTGGCAAGAGTGCTCAGGAACCCAATGGTGGTATGCTGAAGGTAGGATTCAAACCCATGACCTCTTGGTCTAGAGGCAAGTAGCCTACCCACTGAGCCACCACCAACCCAGCATTAGTAAATGACCTCACTAATTCTCTCGTGGCTGAATGCAGTTAGATATTCATGGCATTGTTCCAACATCTGGTGAAAAACCTTTCCAGAAGGGTAAAGACTGTTAATGCTGCAGAGAAAGGGCCAGCTACCTATTAATACTCTTTTATTTCATAAGAAATCAAAAGCAAGTGACTATAAACTTTAGTATATTTAATATACCAAACAATTTGCGGATCTTATTCTTTGTGCCCTTTAACTCACTAAATTCCTCTAGAGTAGTCAGTGCGTGTGTATATTTGTCATAGTAAAAAGGATCAGCTTTTAGAAATTGATGTGTATGCATCCGTGTTTGTTAAAAGAAGTTCCATGCTGCCCGTAGTGTTGTATGTGTAGCTGTCTACAGATTTTATTAAGTAATTTCAAACCATTTCTTTTGATGGTCTAATTTGACTTTTATTAATTTGTCATTTTTTATTTAAATGCAAATAACACCACAGCACACGGTGTGAACAACACAAAACTCTTTCTCTGTATTTAACCCATTCACCAAGCAAAGCAATTGGCAGCCAGGAACACAGCACCCAGGGAGCAGTGTGGGGACAGTACCTTGCTCAAGGGTACCTCTAGCTGTCCTGGAATTTGAACCCAAGACTTTCTGAACACAGGGCCAACTCCCTAACCACTAGGCCACCAGCTACCCAATGACAGCTAATCACACTAGATTTTTAACTGAACTTGTTACAAATAAAAACAAAACCAAAAAGAGAAAAATAGTCACAGTTGCTCTAATGATCTGCCAGGCATTTACCGAAATATAATCTGCTAATCTCAAACTCCATTTACAGTAAAGCACCTTCCTTCCCTCCCTCCCGCTTCCTTGCAGTAGTTGCAGTGCAGATTCTCATAAAGGATATCAAAGTATCTTTCGGTACCATGAGAAACTTTAGCTCGGATGAACACAACTGCCACTGGCACTTTCTCAGTGGGGGAAGGAACATTTCTTGTCAGTGCATTCGCACCGAATTTAAACAGAAATTGTCCTTTAAAGCTCTTTTTAACCAAACAAGAATTTCACAAGAGTCGATTAGGTTAAAGTCATTAGTTAATTTATTTCAAAGCAACAGGAAAGTGTCAAAATATGAACTGCCATTCAAAACTGCTATTCAAAGGCCTTATATAAAGTCCAAAAATAATTTGTTCATTTGTGTGTCACTGTCAGGGCAAGACCTTGCTATGATAATTCAACCAACATAAATTGTCCATTTTCCCGATTTACCAAAATTTTACCGATTTACTGTTTGTTTTCACCTTGTGAAAATGTACTCATTATAAAGCAATATAGTATTTGTAGGCACCCGGCAGTCACACTTGAGTAAGCTTATTGGACATTCCCTTCCAAAACCATGCGCATTAATATAAAGTTGGCCCAATTAATAGTACACTATTATATATTCGGGGTATGTTATAGTGTCAGTTTTTTGTATGCTGTAACATTAACATTACCCAACATTGGAACTGTCCATCAGACAATCCAAAACATGATTCACCACTCCAGAGAACACATTTCCACTGCTCCAGAGTCCACTTATGGCATCACTCTAACTGATGGTTGATATTATCCATAGTCATCTTAGGCTTGTGTGCAGGTTCTCGACCACGGAAACCCATTTCTTGTTTTTCGTCACACACAGTTCTTGTGCTGATGTGATGCAATAGATGATATCCACTACTACTCTGTGAGAATATGGGTGGTCTGCAGCTTCATGGCTGAGCTGCCGTTGCTAATAGATACTTCCATTTCACAAAACTAGCACTTGGTCCAAGACAGAAATTTCACAAACTGACTAGTGGCAAATGTGGCATCTTATTGAAAGTCAAGAAGCTCCTAAATACAAACCATTCTATGCCAGTCTTTAGCTGTGGAGACTGCAGGACTATCTGCTTGATTTTATACACTTTTTAGCAATGGGTATTATTATATTGCAACAAAGTTTATAACAAAGTTTTTTTTAATTATTCTTATTTTGAAAGTTCATTTTTCTGTGCTTGACTGCTTCACCTCACTTTAACAGGGACACTCGCTACTGAACATACTGACTGCTTCTGCCGCTCCCTGATAAAAGAAAAATGTTTCTGCTGGTACCTGTTCAGAAAAAAAAGGAAAACATATTTATAAATGTTAACTTGCTGTTGTTTGGAAGGTGCCTGATCTACTGATCTGATCGTGGCACTGGACCTGGGCGCCGGTGTTCTGATGATTTATGTTGCCTTGTCCAAAAATGCTACCGTAGCACAAATCGACAGCAGAGTCTATCAATTCATGCTACCCTGCCGAAAAATGCTCCCTTTAAGTTTATACAGTTCATTCCGTTAAAGTCATTTTATAACACAGATAAAATGCATAATCAGAGAGAACTATATATTTTTTACAATATTTACTTATAAGCAGTGTATCGATTCATGCTGCCTGGTCGAAAAATGCTACCTTTAAGCTTATTCAGTTTGTACAGTCAGTTTTTAGCACTGATAATGATGGAAAGTTGGCAAATAATATGCTCTGCAATGGCAAATAGCTTTGGTTTTATATTTGATTTTATTACATTAATGTTTAAGTTTAGATTTACAGAAAAAATAACTGTAACTGTGTAACTGTGTTAAAGGGAACACTGCTGTTAAAAAGCTCCTTATAAGTGTTTGCAAACCAAATGTTATTGCACTTTTGTCCGTATAGCACGGCTTTAAAAATAAAAGTGCACAATATACTACTTTTGAATTCATTATTGAATTTTGCATACAACAATGTGATTAATCACGATTAATCACAGAAAATAGTGTGATTATTCTTGATAAAAAAATGGAATCGTTGCCCAACATTAATATATATAAATGCCAATTTATATTAATATATATAAATGACAATGAACACCTTTGACTAACTCGCACACAGCGTCAGGAGGCAATTATGAAAATAGTTCAAAATTAATTTGACTTTGTGGTGTGAGTGGGTATTGAAAGTTGATCCTGGACTGAGACAGGCGATGAATGGACTGTTTGTTCTGCCTTTCACTTCTGCATTTCTGCTGCAAGGTTGCATTTCATGCCCCGGCAGGAAGCTAAACTGAACAGGCACTGACATATGAGGAAGGACTGTACTGGAAAAAGGGGGTGCAAACACAAGAAGTGTTTTGCAAACCCAATAACACAAGGACTGGTTCTGTATATCTTGCTTGCAAGGTACCTGCAGCACTTTTATCACTTTTATCAGGTTGCTTTACCTCTTTTTACACACATCAGTATGACAAAACAGTTGACAACCATTAAAAAACAGATAAACTGAAATGAACACACACACACACTTCTAAGCTGGTCTTAATATATTGACTGGCCATTTTATCCCTAACACCTACCATTGTATGTTAGGTTTGAAGGTTTCCAGTTCCAGACAGTAGCCGTTGATTTGCATATTTTATCTGCCCCAGTTACTGGAAAGAGACCATAAGACCATTGACACTGGCATGGTGATGTGCGGCACTGGTATTGGTATATGGGTTTTTACTAGAGGTGTGAACCTTCACTGGTCTCACGATTCGATTTGATTACGATTATCATGTCAACGATTCGATTCGATATCTCGATGCATCACGATGCATCATGATGCATCCCATCAATTTTCTACATTACTTCACATCAGGGCTGGTTCTAGACAGGCATATGTGAGGGGGCAGACAGAAATGTGAAGGGGGCATACGGTGGCGATAGGCAGTAAGGGAAGGGGGTGCTCTGGATAACTGTTTTTGTCATGTAATTAGATTGCACTTTGTCAGGCCTCTACCCTGAGACCTGTCCAACCTGGGTGACCCACCTGAAGGCTAAGATTCTGCTGGTGTAGCTCTTAGGGTCACTGAGGCACACAAACCCCCGACCACGACATGGTGGCAGTCCCTCAGGGGGGGAAAACTGAAAAATGAAATATTCCTCATCAGATTCTAACAACAAAAAACATTACATTTTCATTAATTGGATGGCCTATATCAAATATTTTCGAACCCAGCAATAGCACTCCTCACTATTGCCAATAACTAAAAAGGGTTGGCCAAGTTATAAAACATCAATTCACCAGGTCTTGAAAAATAAAACTGAAAAATCGAATTCAAAATCGCTGTGACTACATCCGTATATGAAACAGAAGACTGTTGAGTGCAGAGTTGCTCTGCCCCGCCCACTGAGAAACCTGACACCGGTTAATTTGCATACTGGCTCTGATTGGATGTTTAGCGGGGGGGGGGGTTCTCTGCCGAGTGCTGTGTGAGCCTGCGCACAAACAGCACGGAGGGAAAGAGCGAGCAGGACTAGAGAATAGTTAATACATACTCCTAGACTCTAGTAAAAGGGTTTCCAACAAAGTGTACAGGGAGTGTAGTCTAATATCTGGCATATATTTTACGACTTTGGTCTGTTCCCAGATAAAAGATGGCAATCGTGAAGTAATCATGTTGATTTCTTTGTTTGTGGCGTCTAAACGATGGTCCTACATTGTATTGTGAGAAAGAGTTTAAAGATGGCTGTCGGCATGGTGACCAAAGACAGCCTGCGATTATTGTCAGACAATCTCAGAAATTTAGGACGACCATCTCACAGTGTGTGTGCTGCTACAACCTACATCTTCTGACCAGCCAATCAAAACGCAGCATGAAATGATGTATTTATCAACATGCACCAGTATACACCCTCACACATACCATCATACATCTACACACCTTCACACACACCATCATACATCTACACACCTTCACACACACCATCATACATCTACACACCTTCACACATGCCATCATACATCTACACACCTTCACACACACCACCATACATACACAGCTTCACACACACCATTGTATATTAGAGCCGAAGTTTATTAGAGCCATGTCACACAGTGTGAACTGTTTCAATCTTATAAAGCTGCTGAAATCACACAGTCTGTAGGATGCATAAGGGTGTAGCAGTGAGGCGATGCAGGCTCTGTAGGTGTGCAGAATTGTTTTTTTGAGGAGCCCACACAGCCGTGTGGTCCGTATTCATAGCCTGATTTAGCAATCAAAGAAGGTGTAAAGGAAATGCAATTTGAATCTCAGTATCCTTCGTTTATATTGGATTAAATATATGAACTGATAACTTTTAGCTGCGCAAGAGTGGTCTGTGAAGAAAGAGATGTTTTAATTGGGTGTGTATGTGACACACTAAGAGTGAGAACAAGTGTGCAGAGAAAGAGAGCAAAAGAGCAAGAGAGAGAAAAACCACACTCTTTCGTGATTTCCGGTCGCATGCATTGCACATACTGAAGACAAATGCCGTCTCACTTTAGGTTCAAATGGTACACGCACACATACACACACGACAGCAATAGCTTTCTGCCTTATTTTTGCTGCTCATTTTCTCTGTACACCCCCAAACTGACTTCAGGTCAGTATTTACAGCCATGTTGGAACTTGAGTTTTGAATATGGACAAAATCTGAAAAGAACTTTTTGCCCAGCAGCCTCATGCTCCCCTTCAGCATCATCAATTGGTCTAAATTCACATTTGTAACATAATGAGAATGATTTGTCCCATCATATGACTCACCAAAATCATTTAAAGTAATTGAATTGCTGCTACAATAGTGGCAGCCACTGAAGTCATGTGTTAAAAGGGAATTTCACCAATTTCTTTCCCCAAAATTTCCACATAAGTCAATTGCTGAGATGGAAACAAAGTCATTCTGGGCTATTTGGTGCTGAATGGCTCATATTAGCAAAGCACCAGCACTGATCTTTACAGTGTTAGCAAATGGAACAAGAGGCCATAACTTCATGGGCATTTTCTTTACTACCTCAACCAATCACTGGACACATTCTAGTGGCTGATGATGAGAAAATGATGGTTTACTTTTTAGGCCATTCCTTTGCTTAGAAAGCCCTGTGCTGACCTTAACGTATCTGTAAACCTTCATGAAACACTGTTTTGGTGTTTACAGCAAAACATTTTTTGCACTGTTCATGCGCAATAATGGTCACAACAATCAAAAATTACTGAGCGAAAAAAAAATGCTTCAGCAAGAACAATGATAATAATGGTGCCAAGGCATCTCAAACCTGGTATCGGGCTGTGCTGGCTTGAACCCCCGGGTTTGCTCCTAAATGCTTTGTGTTGAGGTGATATTTTAGACGTGGCATACTCCAGTGATACAAAAATTCCTTGGTGCATGAATTGCAGAAAACAACACTTATCAACCGTTCAATCTTTCCATTTTTAAACTTTTCATTCACTGGGCCAAGTATTAATCGCGATTAATCTCATGTTTGCCATAGTTAACTCGCGATTAATTGCGATTAATTGCAAGTCTGTCCTAAACATACTGTTTTTAAATACTCTTATCAACATAGGAGTAGACAAATATGCTTGCTTTGTGCAGAATCATGTTTATTAATGATAGTCAACACTGTCAACAACATTTTTTTTCAAAAAGTAATCTTAAACATATACATATATACATGCATATACACTGTATATACATACATACACATATATACATATGTATATATAATTTTAATCGCGATCAATTACATGGTTTTTCTGTGATTAATCACATTGTTATATGCAAAATTAAATAATTAATTCAAAACTAGTGTAATGCGCTCCTTTTCTTTTTGAAGTAGTGGAATAACAAGAGTGGAATAACACTTTAAAACAACACTTAAAACAAATAAGGGGCTTCTTAAAAGCAGTGTTCCCTTTAACGCAGTCACACAACTGCAGTTCAAATATTTCTGTAAATCTCAACTTAAACATTAATGTAATCAAATCAAATATGAAACCAAAGCTATTTGCCACTGCAGGACATTCAGTTTATTACAGAAAAACAAGTTGCCCTCAGAGTCCAGAGCACTTGGGCGGAACCATTATAGCAGCTGCAAAGAGGGACCAACTCCATACGAAAGTCTATGTATCTGAATGCACTGTCATTAAAGTCTCTTTTGGTGTAATGGTCAGGCGTCTGATATGGACAAAAGCAACGGGAGCGCTGTACGCGTTCAGCTGGTTTACGCGGGGTTCAGGCGTCCCATTACTTTTGTCCATATTAAATAGCTCAGCGCTCGCATTACTTCGGTGAAAGCGCCGAACTTTCGAAGTAAAACGATTTAAAAAAAAAAAACCTGCGTTAACGCGCCATAAAATTATTGTCTAACGAGAACTCACTTAGATTTACACAAGCTTTCATACAGTGAACAGTTTTTTTTTTATTTTCTGCTGTTACATTGTACAGTTTTTGTTGTATTGGTTATGTCGCGTCTATTTTCTATGTCCAATTTGCCATCCGTGGGACGACTAATAAAGGGTTATCTTATCCTATCATCTTCATTTTTATCCCTACCCATTTTCCTGGACTGATATTTGCCTCTACATAGGAACTACAACCTTTTCCTTTCAGTATACTTTCGAAACTAGATTCCATATGTAAGGGGCATTACTTCTGGACCTCAACCACCTACTTTAGCATGAGATCTGCACTGTAGGAGCTAAGAGCCAATTGCAGCTCAGGGGGCATGGCCTGTCTGAAAACGGGTGCGGGAAAGGAGATAGAGAGCAGTGGGAGGATTCTTCTCGCTTCTGCAGGCGCCGCGATGTTCCTCTCTCTGCTCACAGCAGCGTAGAGTGATGAAGCAGCACGACGGGGGTAATTACTTTTTACTCTTTACTTTTTCTAGTCTTTTGGGAGATTGTGGCTGCTCAGAACCGTCTGAGGCAGTTTTAGATCAATAAACAGCTCATATAAAGCCTCTAATTGCAGTTTTTTTTTTATAGTGAACAGAAGCTTATTTCTCTGTATCTCAGCAACATCTTGGCTTCTCAGCAGCTGTGAAATGTCTCAGGCACATTTGCAGTGCGTGCTTCGGTGTATGTATTGATATTTGCTCGGTTTCACTTTCCTTATTACACTTGGCAAATTTAATTTCTGCCATTGTGTGAACAGCAGTAGGCTCATTGTGTTGAATGGGTTTTGACAAATGGACATGAGACAATGCACTGTGAGCTGTCCTAAATCACACTTGCTCGTCTGTTTGAACAGGCATACGCCTTCTTGCTCTACCGTATTTAAAGATTTAGCTCTCAGAACTCTCCTCTGGTTCTTCCACTGTCCTGAGGCTTGAGTGTTTCTTGAAATTGTAAATCACTTTGGATGAAAGCATATGCCAAGGGACCGTAATGTAATGTCATTTTTGAGTTGAGCATAACTGAAAGTGACCACTGACATTGTAGAGGAAGCGTATGGGTTTCTCACACACATCAGGTTGAGAGTGGCCCTCCATCCAACAATTTCGACAAAGGAGAGGCCCTGTGATTAAGGATGGAGGGCTGGAGATCTGACCAGATAGGTGGAAGTAGACCTACAGGAGAGGTGTTTCTGATAAAGTGACCAAGGAATGGCTGTGAGGGAGTACACGTGTCTGGCTCTGTGGGTGAACAAGTATTAAAGGGCTCAAGTATAGCTAAGACAAACTTTCAGAACTGATCTATAATTCGGAATGAGTCCCACAGAAGAGGTGTTTCTGATAAAATGGCCGAGGTACGGCTGTGAGGAGGTATAGGTGGCTGGCTGTGTAGGTGTGTAGGGTTGTTATTTGAAGAGCTCACCCAGCGCATACATGTTTGTATCCCACGTTAAGCTGTGAAAGCAGGTGGAAAGGAAACGTTGCATCTTTCTGGCTCTTTTCAGTCGATGGGCTGTAAACATTCACAGCTGTGTTTCTGTATTCGTGGAAACGATCACATGTTAAAGGGAGAGTTTTTCTTCGAAATAGACCAATCAGAACTTCCAGTGAGGGAAATTCAGATTGTTTGAGCTGGGATAATTCTTTTTTATCATCATTCTTTTTTAGCTAGCAGTCATATTGAACAGGCGGCTTACTTCCTGTTATGAAAGGGCAGCAAACAGTGAGTGTGTAGGAGAGCAAACACTGGTTTTAGACTGATTTACACTGCTTGTATTTGATCAAATCTGATTTTACTGATACACTCTAAGGGTTAATGTGCCTTTAAAGCTAAACGTAAATGATTGCCTGCCCTGTACTGCACAGTCCAGGTGGCCTGGTGGAAACACTCCTTATAACGTCTGCATAAATGGGCAAAGCTTCCGTAGGCTGAATAGGCATCTACTTAGGCCACTAATCGTTATCGCAGTATCAGTCTCTGCAATACTGATATTGCAAAAGGCTGCAATATACAAATGCACTTCTAACCTATCACAGTGTTTCTGACAGGGTGACCAATTACAGCTGGAGGTGAGCTCCTGGGTGTTCTGATAAACTGACGTCTTCATGTTATAGAACAAAAGTATCATTTTTAGCCATTAAAGGTGTTGGCGAATCGGTGCATGAATGGGCAGAGCTAAACTGCTGTAGTCAGAATGAGGAGGTGTATTTAAATGTGCTGGTTCTGTGTTATCACAAAAACTAAGATTGGAAAAAAGAGTGCTGTACTGTATGGATGGGGGCTGTGAACGTACCATTTGAAACAATATTTACAGACTTTATGCCTTTTTAATTCCATAAAAGGGACGATATGGGCCCTTTAATATCGTGAAGGGCATCGCAATCTGAGTATGTAGCAGTTAAACTGCGATACCATATTATGCAGCTCTAGCAGATGTATGTGTGTGTGTTTGTGTGCGTGTGTGTGTGTGTCTGGGTCTGTGTATGTTCAGTGACATCACAGAAACAATTAAATAAAAACATGCTTTTTCAGCTTAGACTCCACATATGGCGCAAATGGAACATTATGCAATTTTACCTTTTTTATATCACTAACAACATTTATTTTTTCAAGATATGAACGCTTAACACAGTCACACATCAAAGAATACAGTGGTATGAAGGTGTGTACCTATTTCTGGCTTTTAGATGTGCACGTATTTTAGGCTTTTAGATGTGCACATATTTCTGGCTTTTTAACTGATACTGTCCCTTGATAACGTGATTTAAAAAATACTGTTTCTGCAATTTTTAAGAGACGTAAGCAGCGTGATCCAGCCAAAGCCAAAAAACTGAACTGAGCGACCAAAAAAAGCACATTTTAAAGCAAATGTATACTTCACCCTTCAGTGACCTTTTATTGTTACTCTGATATGATAAATCAATATTGTTATAGAGGATGGTTTATAAAAGTTTATGTATGTTATTGTTAGTTCTCACAAATGGCTTATGGAAGAGTCTGGTACTCTTTTAAATTCTACCCTGGAATACTGTTTTTAGGAACCCTGCAGTGTTTTAGGAACAATGTCATCATCATAGCGGAGCAGGTGTCCTGACAGATCGTGTCTACTAACATTAATGTCATGTTGTGTTTCCCTTTCATTATCATGGTAAATACTATCATGGCTAATCTGAAATTGCTCTGGTAGACTGGTCGACTGGTATTGCTGTTGAGCAGCAGGTTTTCCATTTTGAATTTATACTTATTAGATAGTGAGCAACAAATATGCAGATCTATAGACACTGGTGTGCCATGTGTTAACTGGAGTGTAAAGTGACGATTTGTCATATGTGAACATGCCACAGCATGCAGTGTGAACACCACACCCATTCACCAAGTGAAGCAGTGGGCAGCCAGTAACACAGAGCCCGGGGAGCAGTGTGTTGGGACGGTACCTTGCTCAAGGATACCTCAGAGGAGTCCCTAGCAGTCCTGAGATTCGAACCCACAACCTTCTGTTCGCAGGGGCAACCCCTTAATCACTAGGGATTCAAACCCATGACCTTCTGATCGCGGGGCAACACCCTAACAACTAGGCCTAAAGCTAACTTGGGAATGATGTAGGCTAAAGACATTAAAATTAAGACGTACAAAGAATCATTTCATAATTGCATCTTGAATCAATATCAATCATGAAACTAGATGCAGTTCTGTGAAGCTAGGGACGGCACAATACCACACTTTTCCAATTTCAATACTGAAACCTTGAGTTTTCCGCAAACGATCTGATTAACTTTAGAAAGAGCTGTTTTTAAGTTGAAGCCCTTCACTTAAGATGACCCGCAGCTGACAGTGTGACATCACACCACGTTTTTAAACAAATCTCGTACGGAACATTTAGTATTAACGTCCCTGAAAGTGCATCCACGAAATGTACTTACTGTACCAGGCGTGGTTTGTATGTGACTCCTTTAAATGAAAGAAAATGATGCTTCATGCAAAGTCAATAAATTTAGTAGTAGAGATAGACTTCTATGTAACCTAATCTTTAATATGCATGGATGATGGTGAGGTTTCATCAGTTCAAGTTGTGGTTGCTGTGCTCTGGTCTTTAGCCCTTTGTTCAAATGTGGGTATTAATGCATGATGGGTGTGCTGAGTACTTGTAGATCACTAAACGGCTGCATGGATCATAAAAAGACAGATTTAAACTAATACTAAACAACAACAAGCAATGTATAATAGCTGTATAAACTGCATAGAAACACTGAGCTGAACAAATGTCAGCCTGTTGTGACATCATTTTATTTTGTTTAGTTGTTTAGGATTTTTTGCTCAGTAGCTAAATACCGTGATAAACACTGTGCATTGCTTTTGCCCGCCAGTAGCTCAGTCACTGCCCACCAGCATCCCTAGCCTTTCTTGATAATAAGATATAGATTGAGTTTGATTTGAGATGTTGATAAGATACCAAGGGTTTGATTTTTTTCTTTCCTGTTCTGTGAGTGAGTCTAGCATTTATTATTGTTTTTAATCAGTAATTGGAACAATCTGCTCATTATTTTGACATTACTTGTGTGATCAGTGTCAAGGCATTCCAACACGTCAAGGCCTTTAAAAGCTTTCAAAATATTTCTGCCATTTCTGCTCGATCCTGTGATTCCCCTACTTCTCGTTCTCTCTCTCTCTTCCGTTCTCCTTTTCCCTCCCTCTTTCTCTTTCAATTCTGTTCTCATTCTATACCTCTCTCTCTCCCCCCTCACTCTCCTTCTCCTCTGTTCTCCTTCTCTCTCTCTCTTTCTTCTATTCTCATTCTCTCTTTTTCTCTCTCCTCCCTCTCCCTCTTACTGTCTTGTTCTTTCTGTCTTTCTCTCTTTTCCCCATCTCTCTTTCATTCCGTCTCTCTCTCTCTCTCTCTCTCTC
>JBBIGA010057524.1:0-12602 GCA_037576975.1 Alestes dentex
TTGTCGAGAATGAGGGTGGGCTACTTGACAAAGTTCATACTCGTTATCATGTTTCAATACACCCCAGGTCCATTTCACACCGAACTTCTCCTTTAATGAAATGTCTCTGTGCTCTAGAAGGAATACTAGGAGTGTTTTCCGGTAGCCCTCCAGTAGGGTCATGTTTAGATTCAACAGGGCTGGCAGTATTGAACCTGAGCGCCTCTAGTCGAGTCCAGATGGTGTGTCGGGTCAAATTGCTTTTTGAAAAAAATGTGCTTGAGTAACTAAGAGGGTTAATTACATTTACACACAGACCCGCTTTTTAATCCAATAAATAAAAAGATTGTTTTAAAACAATTTGTGTTCATTTTGGTTGTCTATGTCTTTAGTCAAAATGTGATCTTAAATAAGTTTGAAAAATCAGATGAGGGGGGCGGTGCCATGATCAATGGCACTCCTAGTGTGAAAAGATATCAGTAGTTTATGACAAAATATGTTTGTGGTTAATTAACTGAATCACAAACTGAAAATAAGACA
The DNA here is from genome assembly GCA_037576975.1 of Alestes dentex. Taxonomy (NCBI): domain Eukaryota; kingdom Metazoa; phylum Chordata; class Actinopteri; order Characiformes; family Alestidae; genus Alestes; species Alestes dentex. Next base: position 520 of record JBBIGA010057524.1, read on the forward strand.
ACAATCTAAGTTATAATTTAAGCAAATTTTGTCAAAAATAACTTTCAATGTGTTTTTTGTTTTATCAAAACCATGTCACAATTATTCTAATTATTATTATTCTAACGAATTATACTAAACTTCATACAGGACTATCTACATTTGCAAGCATAACAGAAATGAGTCTTTTCCAGTAATGTCTGATGTAACTGAAGAATGAAAGCATAGTATCTGAGACAGAGTATCTCCAGGGTGCTTGGCCCTGTGTTTCGGACTTTCCTCTTCAGCTCCACCATATAACATTTACAGTGCATTCATGGCATTTAGCAGAAGCTTTTTATCCAAAGCGACTTCCATTCGTTAACTACAGGGGGCAGTCTCCCTGGAGCAACTTGGAGTTAAGGGTCTTGCTCAGGAACCCAGTGGTGGTCACTGATGGTAGGATTCGAGCCCATGACCTCTTAGTCCAGAGGCAAGTATCCTACCCACTAGGCCACCACCCCCAACACCCCCAATAAAATACAGAGGATTTTTTTCTGCATCTCCATTCTTCTTCTTTTTATGCAGTTAACAAAACAAAATTCCAGTAATGTCTAGAAAACTCACGATGCTCTTGTTAGTCATTAGCAATGGCTTTCTTCTGGCATGTCTTCTAAATAGTTTGTTGGCATTGAGGCCTCTACATTTTCTGACTTGGTGAACCCCAAATACTACCATTTTCTGCATATCTCTAAAATCAAATGCACCCATGCATTCACTACAGCTCTGGTTGTTTTAAACAATTTAATTATTGGTTAAGAAGTGGTTATAGGCATTGACAGGCTGGTAGCACTTCTTATAGCCGCTGCTTGATTCGTAGTTTTATAGTTTTATCTCATCATGTTTATGCATCCCCTAATTTTCCCCAAACATGAAGTCATAGATGACTGCTTAAGTGTAAAAAAAAAAGTCTAAATGCTTCAGTTTCATTTTGTTGCTTGGGTCACAAATAATTGTGACAATAATTTGACAAAATTCTAAGTGAACACTACATTTACTTCAGTTAAAGGTTGGCCATATTTTCAATGAGACTGAGGTCACTTTTTCATTTTAGGAAATTTTATGACATTTTTACCCATTTTTACAAAGGCTGCCAATTATGAGGCTGAATGTGTGTGTGTGTGTGTATGCATGTATGTTCTATGTACACTACATGGACAAAAGTATTAGGACACACCTGTTTTTCACGGTTTGGGCTAGACCCCTTACTTCCAGTGAAAGGCAATCTTAATGCTGCAGCAGACCTAGACATTTTGTGCAACGCCATGCTTCCAACTTTGTGGACACAGTTTTCTATTCCAGCATGACTGTACCCCAGTGCTCACAGCAAGCTCCATAAAGACATGGCTGGATGAGTTCAATGTGTAAGAACTTGACTGGCCCACACAGAGTCCTGACCTCAACCCCATCCAACACCTTTGGGATGAACTGGAACGGAAATTTTGAGTCAGGCCTTCTCATCCAACATCAGTGTCTGACCTCATAAATGCTGTACAGAATGAATGGACACAAATTCCAGGAACTCCAAAATCTTGTGGAAAGCCTTCCAAGAAGAGTGGAAGCTGTTAGAGCTGCAAAGGGAGGACCAACTCCAGATTAAAGTCTATGTGTTTGAATGCAATGTCATTAAAGTCCCTGCTGGTGAAATGGTCAGGTGTCCCAATACTTTTGTCCATGTATGTATGCAGGTAAGCAGGGTGTGTGTGTGTATGTGTGCTGCCTCGGTGTGCCGATGCGGGCCCTTACGGGTCGGTGCGTTGCCTCCTTTCATCCCCTGTTGCTAGGCAGCGGCACTCACGCACCAGAACATTGAGCGCCCCTGTTTTATAGCTGTAGGAGATGTTGAGCAGGATCTCTCCGGAAACACGTGCGTTGCCATAGTCACCCGTCTCGCTGTAGACGCTCATCATACTGTTCAGACTGCTCTGCAGAGTGGGGACACAATATCTTTAACAATTCTGAGCGTGTGTGTGCGTGTCTGTGAGTGAGTGCAGATTCATGTTAATGTGTATTTGCTGCTCTGTGACCGTGCACAAGTAACCTAGGAATACACTACTGTTATAACTCTTCTGTTTTTAATACATACAATATCAAGTAATATCTTACACAAAGTCTATTTCACGTTTTGTTCCTTATTGTACATTTTGGGAAGAATTTTTTATTTTTTTTATTAATAAGCTGTCTGCCCACTTTCAAACTCCTGGGCATCCCAGACATTCATTTAATCAACAAATCAGCTCTGTTTGCAATTCAGAGCATAACTGAAGATTTACAGCTCTTAAAAATGATTTGAAATGAAATATTTCAAGGGGTTTTGGAACGGACATACAGACAGTGAAGGAAAAACTGTATGTGAGCTACAGACAGATAAAGAAGGCAGCAATGTGCAGCAAGCAAACTGAGACCCACGCAGAGAGAGAACTCACAGTCTCGGCGTCGGAGTCGGGTACATTAAGGTAGCCCCACTTTCGCTCTGAGCCTGGAGTGGAGGACTAGGAGAGGGGAAGGAGCAGAGTGAAAGAAACGGAAGCAGGAACAGTAGACAAAAGATAAAAAGGCTGAGAGGGTGAAAGCAGCAGAGGATGAGCAAATACCTTTTTTTTCCCAAAGGGCAGCTAATTGGCAGCTAATTTTTAGTTAAGCAAACGGTCTGCCTCTACAGTTAAAGCTTTCCTTTAAAACTCCACCTGTCCACTTTATCTCCTGCTCCAGCCCTCAATACAGTTCACTGCCACGAGCAAAATGACTCATTTAGCATTTACGGATAGAGCGCACTACAGGATACTTCAGGAGCCCTTTAAGAGCCCACCTGTGCCTTTAAATTCAATTTCTTTTTCTTACGTATTCAAACGCTGCCTGTTTGTGTATGTGTGTGCTCGTCCGTAAGCTCGTCCGTGTTCTAGAGCTCAGTGTGTGTCGTGTGTGTGCCTGTTTAAGAAAATGTGCTTTCGAATGGGTGCCTGCCAGGATGGAGCAAACAAACTGTGTTAGAAACATCCATATTGCCAGAGCAGAAATGTTAACATATATAAGTTACAGACACAGTCCACATGATGTACACGTACATATAGAAATGCATTTTACGTGCGATAAACACATACTGTTAAACCGAGAGGTATTTGAGTGTTTGCGTGTAAGGGGTAGTACCACAGACTGAGCGCTGCTGACACTGCGGGTGGTTTTGTAGTGGGCAGACAGGAGGGCATCGATGTCTTCATCCGAGTCCTACGAGACAAACATCACCCAAACACTCAGTGAGGACTTCAGACAATCAGATTAGCTTTACAAATGATATTGCTCACTGATGTGATTACCAGTCAGTTACATTATACTCTCTGGCCACTCACCAACCACTCCATTTACGGGAAACCAGAGACTTCTAATTAGACAATATTATTGGTTTAGTTTTGCTTTGACTTAATTTCCAAAAAAGAAAGCTGTAGGTTGGTGCTTCAGAGAGATATACAGTATATCCAAAGTACTTAAGTATGTTAAAGATGAGAACATACTGCATCATTGAGTCCTGGAACTGAGCGGCAGCGACCCGGCAGAGAGTCGGTGGTAAACCCCTCGCCAGGATTACTGAGGTCAACCTCAGACCGACTACGATCTACAGCCGAGAGAGAGAGAGAGAGAGAGAGAGAGAGAGAGAGAGAGAGAGAGAGAGAGAGAGAGAGAGAGTGCAATGTGGAAATGAGCAATAAATTTACCAATGGTAGACATAGACAGAGACTTTTTCAATCATATTAAATCCCAATGTTTTCCTGCTCAGGATTTCTGCTTGGCTCTGGAAAACTCTGAGAGATTTATTGCTTGAAAGTTAAAGTTAGGAAAAACAACAACAACAACAACAAAAAATGGCAGATGTTGAACTGCTGTCACAGGGTAAATGGTTTTAATAAATAAGAAAGTTCTAAAGAAATGCAAAGCAGCATAAATATAACAGTGGCTAACCAGCATTTCATAAAAACAAATGTCGACCTCCCAATGGCACTTAACAAGGTTTGACCAGAGGAGCCACAATTACAGACAACCCACCAGAGCGTTTGATCCAAACTGAGTCTATACTGTAACAACCATAAGAAAAAAAATGACTTTTGCACTTTCATGACATTACATAAGAGAGAGTTGTTGTTCAAGCTTAAAAATATATCACAGACCAGCCCATTGTTCCAAAGACACCTAGATATAAGGGCTAAATGAGAAAACGACCAGAGTAATTTAATGCTTTTTAACATGCCTTTTTCTATTTTTTTAATTCATTTTTGGGTTTTTCACTAATTTTCTTTTCAACTTTGTCATATCCAGTTCTACTCATTAGCTAGAACTCCCCCATTTAAATGATCCCACCAATGCTAGAGGGCAAAACTAGTATGTGCTTAGTGTCTGAGCCACATGAAGCCTCAACATAGTTTCTAATTGCTGGTAATGTATTGTCATGGGACAGCTCAACACGCCTGGAGAAAAACACTAACACTTACTGCTAATGCTGTTATTTTACCTAAGAGAAGCCTGGACCAGTTAGCATTGTGCTCACTGAAGGGGAAGAAGGACCATTACATATACCCAGAGAGCAAAGTCAAAGGTTCTCTCTGGATTCCCAGCCATGGCTGTGGCATCACCAGGGATTGAACTATCTCCAAATAATAGGGCCAAAACTTTGACAGCCATGGGATCAGGAGAGCTACATCAGTTTTCAAAGATTACACATTGTGCAAAGTTATGCTACCATAAATTCATGATATACAGCTTTTTTAGTCATTTTAAAACCATTTACAGCTTGATTTGAAGGCAACCTACAAAAGGCTTCATAATACATACATAAGCATTCAATAATAAAAACAGTTCTTGAATAGATCAAGAGCTCATGTCAGAATGACAAAAGATGTTTCATGACTTTGTTATCCATAAATTGTCCATTAATTCTAAAGTATTGCTTTAATGCTAATGCGCATGCCAAAAACTTCCACTACCATGCTTCCTATATATGATTTGGAATCTATTAACATGTGGAGTAAAGTTTTTTATATGTCTATTTATAGTTTTACATTTATATTTATTGGCAATTTATTGAAAAAGGTGATTCCAAATTTTGAAACAGTAGTGTATATGTGACTCAGATGTTTTGATGTTCCACCGTTACATCAGTTTACTATGAAGTGTTGTGTGCTCTGGATGAGGGTATCTCCTTGAGTTCAGTCCAGAGACTATTTAAACCTTCAATTAGCCTGATACTCCTCCAGCAAGCCCTCCGGCCAAGCAAAATTAGTCCTGGCTGACCCTGGCCAAGCTTGCACTCGACCTATGACCTTGTCATGTGACCCTGGCTTCGATTGAGTGCAGTGACTGACTGATGTCTAGTAGACAGTGGGGCCAGCAGTGAATGGGATGGGACAGGGGGCAGGCAGTGGGGTATGTGGGTGGGGGGCCAAAGTCCAGGCAGGGGTCCTTAACCTGGTTAAAGGCTGGATTTACGACCTTGAGCTTTAATTGAGCTAAGAGGGGATTCTCATTCGTCTCAGCATCATGACATCATCGAGACGGGTCAGGGATAAATTGGGCTGAGGACTCTTTATTCCTCCTCTGAAACCATGACGACACTAGTGAAAAGATAGACACGGGGCGAAATAAAACGGAGCGGGCCGAGAGGGCGGTGAACGCGAGGGAAGCCAGGGGAATAGTTTACGAGACTGGTAAAATAAGAGAATGATTATGAGTTCATCTGTTTCTTTGTTCCAGTGTCCACTACAACAAAAAGGCCAGTGCCTTGGATATAGATGAAACTTTTAGCCTCAGGCTAAGACAAAGGAAACACAAATAACAGCAATGGTCTTGCACTATTGTGGTCTAGTACTGAGGTGCCTAACTCCAGTCCTGGTCGTCCAGTGTCAGGCACAGTTTGGATGCTTTACTGTTTTTAAGATGTAGAATTGCTTTCATTTTTAATTTCCTTTTTGTAGTTATGAATATATGGCAGTTCATAGATCAACACTATTATATGTTGGACTATATTAAACTACTCTATACATTATTTTGTTATTAAGTAGAGTTTAAAAGGGCAAACATATTTTATTAAGTTATTTAGTATGAAAATAGGTTTGTTCTCTTACTGAGTGTGGGGGTGGATTAAGTGTCTAGACTAAACTGGCTCATAAACAACATCGTTCTTGACAGGTGTGATGTATGTGTTAAAATAGGGTGACTAGACATCCTCTTTTCCCCGGACATGTCCTCTTTTTGAGACCTGGAAATTGCGTCCGGCCGGGGTTTTAGAATTGTCCGGGATTTTGAGCTGCTTAAACATTCGTCACGTCATGGGCATCTCTCATAAACTAAAAGTCCAGAGCGGCCGTTCAGTGCATGGCTGTCGGCCCGAGATGCGGCCGAGATGTGCGTAAAACATATCAACACCCCCCCACACCCCCTGGGGCCACAGCTGTCGACCCGAGATGCACATCCCTCCCCAGAAACACGGCTGAACCATGGTGCTTCTTGGCCGAGATGCAAAGTGGGTCTGTCTTCTAAACAACAGTGAAGAGATTTCATGAAATATTTGTGAATGAATTCTTACTCTAATTGGTCTAAGAATGGTCCAGTAAACTGTGCTGTGAATGTGACTGATGGGATTATGTCTATTAGAACTGAACTGAATTAATTGCTGGGCCATTACATGAGGAATGGCTAAGATGTCACCAGAGATAACACTAATCAGGATCTGATGACTCTTGTATTAAAGGAGTAGTTTGACCTGTATAACCTCTAATTAGACCGGTGGCCTCCAATTAGAAATGTCATCTGCATAATGGTAACTGGTAGCTATTCACATTAATTTGGCAATATTAGTAATATTAATTAATTTAGCAATTATTAGCATTATTAACCCTTTGCCAGGTCTTTCATTGTCAACTTTATGAAGGTTGCTGAGATTGTGTACATTAAAAAAAAAATGCTTTAGTAAAGCAGCAAAGTAAAATGTTTTCTTTAAAAATTGCATCCTACCTCCCAGCTATGGGAACTGTTCGTGTCACCGCGGCTTGGCATTCCCTCGTAGGGTCCAAACTGCTCACCCACCTCCAGCCTCCGTTTGCTCCAGACACCCAGGTTGCCTGGGTAAACACCTGATTCCCGTAGTTCAAAGTCTGGGGGCAATGATGTATCCATCTCCTCCCTGCCCAGGTGCACAGGTGTGTGGAAAGAAGTGCTGAAATTGGAGGGTTTCTCAGAGGAGTCACAGTCATAGAATAGATTCGGGTAAGGGATGTCGTTTGCAGTGTCCAGTGGGATGGGATTTCCATCAGACATGCCCCCTGCTTCTTCTAGGACATCAGAAGGGAAAAGCGGGAAGTCACCTTCATCACCTGAAGAGGAGGAATATTTTCAAATCATTACCAGTACTATTCAAAAAAGTTCACTTGATGAGTCAAAGGCATGACTGGATTAACTATGGACTCTATGGACTACAGCCTTATAAGTCTAATGCCGAATAAATGCAAAACCCCAAAACATTTCTTCAGCCCATATCACACAATTTTCTTATAACCTCCCCTTTTTCCAGTCTCTACTTTAAGTCTTTTGGTCAGATTGGCAGCCCTGTTTTGGGTTTCATTCAAAAAACAAACACTCCTAAAAACTTCATTGTGATTGTAAACACACTTTTTATGTGACCAAACCAAGATCATTTTACAACTTGTTTCCAATTATGGACTGTATGACATAGGGAGTCAGTTTAACAGTATTTACATAATACATTATCATTTAATTAAAAAAAAACAAGGATTTTTTCATTAAATGTGCCCTTTCAGATGCTAAATTTGGCCAGTTATTCCTGTAAACATGATGTCTCATGAAATGGACAGGTAGGTATGGAATGGAAGCAGAAGTGTTGTATCAAATGCGTTTAGTGCGATGCTATATTTTTTCATTTTGCAGAGTTTTCTAATAGTTTTTTTCTCCCCATTCCCATCTGTTGATATTAAAGCAGTGATGAAATACAGACTAGATATGATGTGAGGGTTCTTGTCTCCTCTTAGCTCGGTACCAAAACTGCACCTACTGCTCTTCTGTCCATGCACTGGAGCCTTGGATCATTTACAAATCTCACTCCGCTCATCTTAACAAATAAATTCTTTTAGCTGCTTTCATTTTTCTACAGCATGTTATTGCATTTTTCAATTTTTTTTAATGTCAATTGAAATAGACCAGCTTCCACTTAGACTGTGTTTAGATTTCATAATGATTTAACGATTAGAAATGTGCCAAAATGACACAAATATTCTTCTGTTAACTTACATTAGTCATAAGTTAAGAACATTTTGTTCTAATAGCCACAACCTATAAAATCTTGAGTTCTTTACAGCTACAGGCCATAAAATTGCTTAATCCTCTAGTGGTTGAGGGTACCTATTGGCAGGAAAGTTGAAAATATTGAGTCATATGCTCACACTGATAATCTCCCCCCTTATAGTCCCCTAAGTAAGTGCTAACTTGAACATATGGGAAAATATACCTTGCTCCTATCTGACAGCCAGACCAGTTAAATAAACATGGGCAGGAGAAAAGTGGTGTGTGTCTGTAATAACATTGCATGTCTAGGAGAGAATGTCTCCTGAGGGGGGGTGATAATCACTGATTGCACCCACTCGTTAACACTTGTTACACTCTCTCAGACACCTCCTGAAGGGCAGGATCTCACTGTTCGCATTCTGTGTGGGGATTCCCAACAGGAGATAGAGAATTGAATGTCGACTGCGATATGTGGTCCCAGCGCTTTTATGCTTCCTTTTTTGTCTGAAAGTTTTCCATCTGAACCCAGATGACAGTGATTCAGTACAAAAAACAGAGGAAGTCGCAGCCGCTGAGGTTAATTGTGAACGGAGAAGGCAGAGGACGTCGTCTGGTGACCTTCGATCCCTGCCACTGGTTGGAGAGGAAGAGAAGCACGTGGCTGACAAGAAAAGTTGACATGTAGGGACTGTTAGTGTGGTGTTAGAATACTAGAATGTCGTTTCCATTAGATAACAATATCATTTCTTCTCCCAAATGTGACAGATATTAAGTGAGGTGAGGCAGAGAGTTACAGCGAGGTCTGCTAGACCAGAATGAGAACATATTAGCCTATCCAGTCAAAAACTTGGGAGAAAGCATTGCTCTATTAATACATTTGTTGTGGTGGAATTGAACATTTGGATAGTTGATAATAAGGCTTTTTATTCTGTTAATTTATGATCTAGAAATGTTGCTAGCTAACGTGGCCAAGCTAAACTTAGCAGGCCTCATTAGAAATGTTGATGTCTATAAAGTCTCTGACAGTCATATGTAGATCATCTAGTCTGGCTAATGCAGCATTATTAATAGGATGGAGAAGTTGGCCACGCTCTAACTAAAGTGCCGTCGCTAATGCACATGGGCCTAACCTGCTGTGAGTAAGTCAGTGTGGTGCTAGCATGCTGTGGCTAGCATGGTGTGGCTAACGTGCTGTGACAGGTAGTGGTGAGTGCTAATGAGGAGTGGGGCAGGCTCTCCGGCACATCCTCCTGTCTCTGAACATTCCTCATGCACAGCAGGGTGGCGAGGCTAAATGGTCCTGTCAGAGCCTGAGCCATCCCATTCATAAACACATACACTTGCCCTTTGATGAGAAAAGCTGATTTCTAGTGGGGTTTTTTTTACATACACTCAAAAACAAACATACAAAATGTGATCAATGGTCCAAAATGATAATCTAACAACATTTTAAAAATAATATAATAAATATAAAAAGAAATTTAGAACGTATTTGTTTATTTATTTCTAAATTTGATACCTTCTGGCAGCAATATTTAAAGTACCAGAAATTTCAGTAATACTATGAAACTAATGTGTGAGGTCAAGACATAGTTGTGGTGGTGCTGGCCTAGTGGATAGGATCCTTGCCTCCAGACCAAGCAGTCACGGGTTCGAATCCTACCTTCAGCACACCACCACTGGTTTGCTCCAGGGAGACTGTCCCCTGTAGTTAGGAAACGGAAGATGCTTTTGATAAAAGCGTCTGCTAAATGCTGTAAATGTTATGAGTGTGAGTGATTAAAGCATGAGCTTTGAGTTTAAGGGTTAGGACTCTCATGTAGGACTCGAACACAAATTTAAGGTGACCAATATGGTCTAAACCACAGACACTTTTCTATATTAGCTAAACAAGGCAGTGTGTTACAATGATTTTAACATGGTTAAGGAATGGTAGGCATGATGTAAAGTGGGGCTACATTGAAATAGTCAAATTTTGGGGGTGGGGGGTCTGGGGCTGGTCAGTACTGAGACTTGCACAGGGTCTAGGATTTTCAGGTTTGGAATTCTAGGTATAATATACAACCTTTTCTCTTCACCATAAGAATATTTATTCCACTGAAGTGGAGCATGAAGCAAAACATGTACACACACATATACACTCATATGACCGCTGAGAGCAGGTTATGGCCCCTGCATTAAACTGTGGCTCTGTTAGTCATATGAAGTCATAACAGTAATCTCTGTAATGCTATTTAAACATCGCCCAGTCTCAAAGCTGCCACACTCTCCAAACGCAGAGCTTTTAAGGGTAACCCAATCCCTACACCACTAACTCCACTTCTCCATCAGTACTTCATCCTGCCTCTTAGATTGAAGGGAAAGAATCTGCAATCCTCCCTGGGCCATAACTCTCATGTGCAGTAGTGGGAATTCACTTTAGTCAATAAACATATTAGATTCGGAAAAGGTAAACGTCTCTGAAGGAAAATAGACCACAGCAAGGTGCAGAATGGGTTCTGTATCAAAGAAATCACAGTGGTTGTGGTAGTATATTGCTGATACAGATCAGGGTTTAGGCCAGAGGAAGTCATCAGGGGTTTGTCATAGGCAAGAGTTGAATCAGAGGCAGATTGCCTGTATAATGCATTCTTTCAGAGAAGGAGCTAATTTTCAAGAGGGAAGAATTCAAGGCAGCACTAACCAGAGTGGCAGTGCAAGTTTTCAAAGGCTCCTGACTGATGAAAAAGTGTAAAGTGTGTAAAGTGACCATTTTTGTTATACATGAACACACCACAGCACAGACTGTGAACAGCACAAAATTTTTCTCTGCATTGAACCCATTCACCAAGTGAAGCAGCGGGCGGCCAGGAACACAGCGCTTGGGGAGCAGTGTGTTGGGATGGTGCCTTGCTCAAGGGTACCTCAGAGGTGCCACTAGCAGTCCTGGGATTTGAACCCACAACCTTCTGGCCACAGGGCCCTAACCACTAGGCCACCAGCTGCTGCACCGATACTTGATTACTCATTGATATTTTAAAGTGAAAGTAACCAGAACTACTTTTTCACTGTTTTGCTCCAGTGTTGGATAAGTAGTTGGACAAACTGTAAGAAAAGCAGCATTGGTAATATATTTTCCTGCCTCTGCCTCATCATAAGACACCTACTGCTAGTGTGCAACCACTGTAGTTCTGGTTTAAATCTTTCTTACACAATTAGACATGATTTCTGATTTAAGAGCTTCAGTGCTTAGAATGGAGATCTGGAATACAATAAGACCTGGAAATAGAAACAAGCATCAGCATCAGAGCAGCATTTTATATTTAAACGAAACCAAAAGAGACCCTCACTCCCATGCAAAAGCAGCGACTGAGGTATTTTCCACATTAGGACCTGCCCTCCACCCCTGATAGCATCAGTCTAAGGCAAGAACACCATGGCACTTCACATGACCTCATTCAGTGTGGAGAGTGCCAGGGCCACCCATAGAACATCCTCAATTAGAACAGAACATTCTAGAATAAAACTGTGACCATCAGTCCCCTGATGATGTCACTTGCACAAACACAACAATCACTGTCCGAGAATCCCGAAGAATAGGAGCATTTCCTGTCATTTAATATGGAGCATGACGTATCGCATCCTGTGCCACCCGTAATGCAAAGATAAAGTGCAACGATGACTGTGTGCATGTGTGTGTGTGTGTGTGTGTATGTGTGTGGGTCTGAGAGAGAGAGAGAGAGAGAGAGAGAGAGAGAGAGAGAGAGAGAGAGAAAGAGAGAGAGAGAAAGAGAGAGAGAGAG
>JBBIGA010057534.1:0-12601 GCA_037576975.1 Alestes dentex
GTGTGTGTGGGGGTGTGTGTGTGTGTGTGTGTGTGTGTGTGTGTGTGTGTGTGTGTGTGTGTGTGTGTGTGTGTGTGTATGTATACTATTTATATTCATACTACAATTCTGTACACATGTCACGTCTGGTCCGTCTTGGTCATGCCCCCAACGGAGCCCATCGCCAGAAATTTGAGGTTACGCAGCCCAAGGCACGTAGTGTACTACGGTTTGGTGTGTGTGTGTGTGTGTGTGTGTGTGTGTGTGTGTGGTTTGGTGTGTGTTTGTGTGGTTGTCAGGTACCTAGTCAACCCAGGTGTAGGGTACGAGCGTCATTAGCTCTTTAGTGGGGTTGCTAGGTACCTGACATGTCCATGTGTTTTCAGTTAGGCGTGTTAGAGTGCTCATTGTCTGCGTTGCGTGCTTGGTGGTCTGCGTGGGTGCGTGTGTGTTAAAGCCCAGCCGATCCAGAGGATTGTTGCGCAGTCCACTCAGCTCTAACATCAAGTTCCGACTTGGGTTTGTAGACTTTGTTTGAGAAAGGTGTATTAATGCCTGTTTCTTTGAGAAGGTTCCAGAGTCACCTGCGTGGAAAGGACTATCCAGCCCGTTACAAGCTCACTGTCCCTGTGGCAGAGGGAGAGCCTGCTCACTCACACCCCCTTCAACAAGAGGCTGGACGCTTTGCTGTAGACACGTTTCGTGTGTAGTGACTGGAACCCCTTCTCTCTATCTCTCCTTTCCCTATCTCTTACAGGCTTAGCAGTGGTAAGCAACCATCCAGAGCAGCTCCACTGGTATGGAGTAACGGTACTGGTCTTGTAAGTGCGTGGGCCTGAAAAGCTCCTTTGAGTCGGCGAGGCAGCCGAGCCCCTCTCTACAGCTGAGTTTGAGTTCCCTTAGGAGTGAAGGACCTCCAGGAACTGTTTAGTTGAAGCGTGTTTCTGTTTGGAGCTCAGGGAGCTCAGAACTGTATCTTTGTGTTCATTAAAACTCCTTTAAACTGTAACGCTGTTTCCTGCACGTGCGTCCGACCACAAGCCCGACATGACAGTACAATACTGTATTGTCACTGGCTACCTACTCTGTCTCCCCTATAGCATTTCATTTTTAGGGTGATGTATTTGTAAACTATATATTTATATTTATAGATATACAGGTTACTTTGTAATCCCCCCTTTTTTACCCTCACTGTTGATCTGTCTGGGTGCTGCTGTTACGTTGTGTTCTATGTTGCGCCTACGGTCCAGGAGGATGATATTTCATCTGTGTACTATATGTATATGGCTGGGATGACAATAAAGCTTTACTTTACTTACTTTACTTTAGTAATTGTAGACATGTTTTCGAAGTGGGTGGAGGCTTTCCTAACTAAAAAACAAGATGCGAAGGGGGTAGCAAAAATACTGATTTAAGAAGTCGTTCACAGATGGGGAATTCCACGAAAGGCAAGCAGTGACAATGCGACAGCTGACCTTAGAGTATTCCTATGCATAGATTTAAAGAAACACAGAGCGCGGGCGCAATGGAAAGAGAAAATGGTACGTTGAAGCAGAAACTGATCAATTGGACATGGGCCTGGCGTGGCCAGATGCACTACCTCTAGTATTGACCTACATGAGAATGACGTTTACGGACGCTCTTATTCGGAGTCCTTTTGAGATCCGCTTTAAAAAACCAATGAACTTGAGAATTGAACCGCCCAAAGAGAAAGCTGCAAGAAACTGTTTGACAGCACATTGTGATGATGAAATGTTACAGTATTGTTGTCAGTCGTCTGCTGTTCTTCATTCTGTTCCCCAGCAGGTAAAAGATGCGTTACCAAAACAAGACATGGGTGCACTGAATAATTTGGAACCCGGCAACCTGATCTTGGTACAGGAATTCAGACGGACACACTGGAAATCCAGAAGTTGGATCGAGACCACTCTGACCAAGGGAGCCAACTATCAGATGGTCAAGACTGATGCCAGCACAGATTGGGAGGATGTGAGCTATGTGTGCACAGAGTATGAACCAGTAAGAAATCACCATAGACATACGCAGCCAATCAGCAGATAATACATGTATGCATGCATTCCTATATAGTCTCTGCAAAACTACTGTACACGGTCTCTCAGATGTTCTAAGTAGTGGACGAGATTGACCCACCTTTACACGGAAAAGAAATAAACAGCTTTGATGAATCTCGACTCTGACCTGATTATTAATCAGAAAGAGTGGTCATTTTTCCACCACATGGAGGACTGCGCATTCAACCTTCGACTGCTGCCTGTGCATGAAAGGAGGCCAGTTAGATTCCACTCACCTGTGTTTGGGCTGAGGGTCTCGGCAAGGGGATACCTGGGCTTTTCACCATGTGACACCTACCTACATCGACAAGGACAACACAGACATACTCACCGGTCACTGACATACTGCTGATCTACCTGACTTACACTACCTGTTGCTGACCAGCTATGATACTTACCTGACAGAAAAATGACTAATGACAACTAGAGAACTCATCTGACAGATGATGGAAAGACCATCTCACTTACCTGCTGGAGGGTGCAAACGACAGACTCATAGATTTACTTGACTCCTTGACTTTCCATATTGTTAGTTTAGTTCTAGATGTCAGGAGACATCTCTGAAAAATAAAGGAGAGTGTAATGATAAACAGCCACGCCCCCATTTTTCTTATTTTTCATCTTTTATTTATTTTATCATAATCACTTTTACTAAAACTCCGCCATTGCTGGTCCTAAGCCCGGATGAGAAAGGAGGAAGTTTGGGCTTTGGGCTAGCAACCTGATCCTGTAAAAAAAAAACTAGTGCTACAGTCACAACAAGTGAAACTCATAGATTATGTAAAAATCATTACAAATCACGGTGCAAAGATTTCAGCTTTGACGGTGCTGGGTGAAAGCCGAAAGGAAGCTCAGGACTCGATGAAGAGCCAAAAAAGACTACATTTATCGGAACATGGAATGTACGAACGCTTTACCAATGCGGAAAGCCCACACAATTACTGTGTGTTGGACAGGCAGCAATAGAATAACCAGTGAGGGAAAAACCATCTTGTATTCTGGACACGATAAACAACCTACAAGAGGTGTTGGTTTTGTACTAAACAATGAAGCAGAAAAGGCACTAGTCGGATGGCGACCAATCAGCGAGAGAATCATTACAGTAAGGTTTCAATCTAGACATGCGAAAACCACTATC
The DNA here is from genome assembly GCA_037576975.1 of Alestes dentex. Classification (NCBI taxonomy): domain Eukaryota; kingdom Metazoa; phylum Chordata; class Actinopteri; order Characiformes; family Alestidae; genus Alestes; species Alestes dentex. The sequence goes on from JBBIGA010057534.1 coordinate 3,190, forward strand.
ATACAAGTGTATGCACCTATCGAAGATGCATCCTATTTAGGAGCGTTCTCAGATCAAAGCGTGTGGTTCACCTGCTCTTTCGTGTGTATCCGCGACTGGGCTCATCCACCACGCTACACTGGGCAAACTTTTGTACATCAGTTGATTCAGGTCAGTCTCCGTGACAGACTAATCCTATTTTGTAGCAGTAACACCTTGTGTATTAGCAATACTTATTTTGCCCACAAGAATATTTACAAAAAGACATGGCTGTCACCTGACGGAACTACACAAAACGAAATTGAGTACTTCTGCATCAATAGACGATGGCAATCAGGAATTTAGATGTACGAACATACCAGGCAGCTGACATTGGATCACATCACTATCTTGTAACGGCAAAGATGTGACTCAAGCTCGAAAAACAAACATGAAATAAAATCAATCTGTCCATACGCTATCGAAAAACTCGCAAACCAAACAAGTCAAGAATTTAAAATAAAATTGGAAAACAAGTTCAGTTTACTGCAAAATCTACCAGACATTGATGCCCAATAGGAAAGATTAAAACAAGCTGTGACAGAAAGTGCAGAGGAGACAATCGGACAAAGAAGGGGATCACGTAAAGAGTCATGGATACAAGGCAAAACATGGGAACTAATAGGCCAGAGGAAAACTGCAAAACAACAGAATGATCAGGTAAATACAAATGATGCAAAAGCAAAAGTCGAAAAGTACACAAACAGTTAGATAGTGAAGTCAAAAAATGTTGTCACAACAAGCAGCAGATAGAAACGACTCTAAAACCTTTTACCGCATTGTCTGCGAGTTAACAGGAGCCAGGAACAACAGCAATGCAAAAATGGAAAACTTCTTACAGGTAAAGAAGAACAAGATGCTTGATGGGTAGAACACAACCCCCCCCCCCCGCCAACAACAACTTCAAATTTCAACAATATTTTAAAAAAGCTTTTGACAGCATTCACAGAGAATCTATATGGCACATAGCTAAATATTATGGTATCCCCCAAAGTTACATTAAAATCTTCCAAGAACTTATATACAATTTCAAGCTGTTGTGTAAAGACTGAAACTGGAGTAAGACAGGGTTGTATTCTTTCAGCTTTTCTGTTCCTTCTGGCAATAGATTTTATTATGAAGATGGCAATGCACGACAGTGCCTCCAGGACATGACCGCCAGTGTTGTGCCAGTTCACACTGAAAAAGAACTAGTTAAAAGTTCAGGTCATTCAAATAAAAATGAACTAGTTCATATGCATAGTTATTTTTTATTATTTTGAAGGTCACAGCTCAAAAAATGAACTAGTTCACTTTTGTTAGTTTTTTTTGGTTTTTTTTTTTTACATTTTCAATACAATGTCCTTCTATCTGAACCTCCTTCAGTCTTCTCCTTCTATCTGCCATACCACTGAACAATCACAGACATAAGTTACATTAAAAAACTATTTTGAGGTTGAGAATAGATCTTACCACTTAAGCAACGCATCATGTTATGCTGAAAGTGAAAAAAACAAGGTGCAGTTATACTGTATATGGAAATTTTATTCAGAAAATATTAACACAAAATGTAAACAAACCGTGTCGGCCTAAAATGCAACATTCAGACAATATCTTTTAAGTGGCTCAGAAAAGAACAGAACTAAAAGTAAACAGAACGTGTGGTTTTCCCTCTAAATCTACACCAATTTCTTCAAAAATGGACTAAAATGTTTAAACAAACTGCTTCTGCAGAAGCGTCTGGACTCGAAGCTCCAACCATGCTATCCTGTAATCAGCAAACGTAAAACGTGAGCTGCGTTCAGTCTCGCAAGAGTCAACGTCACTCACGTTCACGTTCATAATTTGTGATCGGATTTGCTCAGTTCAGTGTTCATGAAAAATAGGAACGTGTTCAATGAATGGTGTTCATTGAATGCATCAGTGCACAACACGGATGACCACAAATCTAGAAAAAGAGGCTAGCAAAACTGGCCTCCGAATAAATGCAGACAAAACAAAGGTAATGCAGGTTGGAAACGTATCCACAAACACACCACTTTCAATCGACCAACAACCTGTCGAAGATGTTGAAAACTTCACGTACCTAGGAAGTACACTACACAATGATGGATATGTTGAAGCTGATGTAAACTCTAGAACAGGGAAAGCATCGGCAGTATTCCAGAAAATGAATTCGTTCTGGATATCATCACATATTGGCATAAAAATGAAAGTGAAGCTGTTCAATAGGATCGTTATACCAACTGCGATAGTTGACAGCGAAACATGAAAAATGACTAAATGAATAGCACAAACTAAACGTGATCCAACAGAGATGTCTTAGAACAATCCTGAAAGTCTCATACCGTGCTAATATCACATGGTCTTGCATGGTGCAAACAGGGACGACCATGCAAGACATGGAGACAAACTTTCAAAGAGGACCTGCACCGCAGCTAACAGAATCCAATGGCAATCACTTGTTGCCCAATATGCCCATGGGCATAGGAGGAACTAAGCCTAAGCAAAACAACAAATCCACCACCAAACCGTAGATGACACTGTTGCATCTTAGTGGAGTGATTTGTGTGAACACACATGACCATTACACTGTTTTGTAATGTTTTGGGTAATAGAATCATCAAACTCACTCTTGTTATGTTCTGCTTCTTTCATGAAGATTCAGACACGAGAATGTACATTTCTACCCAACCGGGTAACTACTTTATTTCAGACCCTCACACACACGTCTTATCACCGGTGGTGTTCCCCTCAACGTGTTCCCTGTTGTCACTTATCTATAAACAATAGTTCCTATTGTAACATCCTTTTCCTTTTTTTTTTTCTCTACCACACACAAAAAAAACTCTTTGTACAAACAACTAAATCTATGATGGGTGAAGGTGTTATACATCCCCTTAACACTAGTACACTTTATCCATTCCCCAAGTCTACAGTAACAACATTAAATAACTAAATAAGGTTTGCACCACTTAATAAAAATATAAACATGTGCCTAAACCAACATTTGAAAACCTCATTCAGAACTGAGTTAAACTGTGCCACTCCTGTTTCCCCAAGTTCAAAGCCATGTCACAGTATTCTTTAGGTTACAAAGTCCTTGTAGCGTCGTGGCGGCACCACTCCGCGACCAACTCTAGTGGTGGTAGGTGTTACTTTTCCACTCGACTCCAAGGTTTCCTGATTTTAAGTTTGATCCGGAACAGTCTCTGGAGGCTTGGGATCAACAGACTCTATGTCAGTTGGTTCGCTGGAGTCCCACCCCTGAGCACATCTGAGGTATCTCCGATTTCTCCTGAGAATTCCACCTGAGTGTAACCGGACATCGTAGGATCTATCATCAGCACGCCGTATTACTTGGCCATGTCTCCAGATAGTATGGGGAGTGAGTGGCTGTACTCTCACCCAGTCCCCTGGTTTCAGCGTGTCTAGGTCTCGAGCTGATCGGTTATAGTACATACTCTGTCGTTGTTGATTCTTCTTCAGCCCGCACATTGCTTTCCCTACCTTTGGCTGCAGAAGGCTTGCTGTTGTGGGTAGTGGCATCCTGGTGCGGCGACTGAGGAGTCTCTGTGCTGGACTGGTATCCAGGCCCTGTGACGGTGTGTTACGATGATCTAAAAGTGCCAGATATGGGTCCTTGCCAGCCATTTTGGCTTTAAGCATCAGAGTGTTCGCTGTCTTCACGGCTGACTCTGCTTTGCCATTGCTTTGTGGGTAGCCAGGTGACGAAGTCTTATGCTGAAATTCCCACAGTTGACTAAATCTCTGGAACTCTTTCGATGTATACTGTGGCCCGTTGTCTGATGTCAGAATTTTTAAGTTTCTTTATTACTGTTGTGGACTTTGTATCTGACAGATTTGCATAATAATCTACCATGACGAGATAATTCTTGTTGTCAAACATAAACACATCTGTGCCCACCTTTGCCCAAGGTTTGCTTGGTATTTCATGTGGTATCAGTGTTTCTTCTTGTTGTTTGTGGTCCACTGATCTGCAGATATCACACATATATACATATGTCTTGATCTGGTCATTCATGCCCTGCCAGTAGACACACTCTCTCGCTCTCCGTAGGCATCCTTCCATCCCAATGTGAGATGCGTGTATGTGCTGAGTGATCTCTTTTCTCAGTGCAGCTGGTATGACCACACGTTCACCCCTGAACACTATTCCATCCTGATAGCTCAGCTCATTCTCCATTTTCGCCTCAGCAACACAGAGAATATCTTCGTACTCATCACTCTCACATTGTACTTTGTGTACAGGCTTCGTTTTCCTGTGGCTCATTTTTTTTTCTACATTTTGCCGCAAAATAATTTTCTTTGCCGCACTTTTTACACTTCTTACTGTAAGCCGGGCATTTTTCCTTGACTTTTTCATGCGTTTTTCCGCAAAACTTGCATTCCACCATGTTGCTCGTCTGTCTCTGGCTCAATCCTCCTTGTACCTCCTTGATCACCGGCCCTGATATGGCTTTAATGTTTTTCCGCGACATCTCTGCAGCCCTGCACAGTTGTACGCACATGTCAAGCGTCAGATTCTTTTCGCGGAGCAATCTCTCTCTCATGGCTGTATTGTTACTCCCACACACAACCCGATCCCGAATCAGCGAGTCTCTTAAAGTTCCAAAGTTGCATGTTTTGGCTAACAGTTAACAATAAATTCAGTGGCACCTTGGTTTCTTGTGAAGAAACAATAGTTTCGTTAACACTAGGATTGCAATGATCATTAAATTTTTGGATAATATCATCCATCCTCCATGTTTCCCTCTCTGTGTCGCCCATCAGGGTGTCTGCCACTCTCGCCGATCAGATTTACCTTTTTCTTTTCATCTTCGCTCGCCATTGTCAGGTCTAAATAAAGCAAAAACTCATCCCTCCAGGTCTTCCACGTCCTCGCGAGATTACTGGAGTCTAGGTCCAACGCCTGCAGAGGTTTCAATCCTTCCATACTGCATACACGACAGCGTGCTCCAAGTTCACCCACTCCAGTTCTACAAAATTACTGTAGCTACTCTTCACCTTTCGCTTAGGTATAAACTATTGGGTCCTCTGCCGCTGCCACCATGTTATGTTCTGCTTCTTTCATGAAGATTCAGACACGAGAATGTACGTTTCTACCCAACCGGGTAACTACTTTGTTTCATAACCTCACACACACGTCCGGTGGTGTTCCCCTCAACATGTTCCCTGTTGTCACTTATCTATAAAAATCCTATTGCAACAACTCTGAACACCTCTGTTTACATTATTATTATCATTATTATGATTGTGTAGGAACTTAACAAGCTAAAAGAGTAATTGTGCTTGATAATTATATTCTAATGAGAGCACAAAAATAGAGGCAGTGGAGTGATTTATGTGTAACAAGTGTTAGCCAATGAGTGAATGGCAGTTAATAAGCCAGTTATCAAGCCTAGTATAAACAGTATAAAGCTGATTTTTTTGTAAAAAGAGTTAATAACGCTAATGTTTATTTGTAGTCTGTAGGGGAGAAAAGTGTAAAAGTTTGTGTTTAGACGCTGTGTGGGAGAACACAGTGGGTGATGCTGTTGTCTTACAGCAAGACTGTCAGGGTTCTGTGTGTGTGTGTGTGTGTGTGTTCTCCTTGTCTGTGTGTGTTTCCATTGGGAGCTTCAGTTTCCTCCCATAGTCCAAATACCTACATATCAGGTGGGCCGGAGATACTAAATTGTCCCTAGGTGTTTGAATGTGTGTTTGAATGTGTGTGTGTGTGAGCCCTGTGATGGACTAGTGATCTGTCAAGGGTGTTTCTCTACCTTTGTCCCTATGAGTGCCAGGACAGACTGAATATCATCATTTTCTTACATATTACAATACAGAGATCAAAAACTCCTCAGCAATTCCTGGGTTGCCATGATATTGCTGACGTTTGATAGGAGGTTCTAGGTTGTTGCTAGGTGTATCCTGGGTGGCTTCACAGCACTCCTTCTTAGCCCTGTTCACCTGACTGGCAATGTCATGTAAACTGCTGTATTTGTAGGATAGGAGGAACCTTCTTTCAAGTCCCAGCCACCCATGCAGCTGTCCTTTGTTGAGGCTTGGGAGATTTTATGGAAAGTCATGCTCAAGTGTATGCCATTAATAACATAGACTATTAAGTTTTTTCCAGAACCATTCTGAGACCCTGAAATTTGTCTCATGTCTCTTCAGAAAGAAGGGAGGACATGTCCTGCCCCACCCCAATTATACATCAGTCTTTGCTTTTTTAAAGGAACAAAACGAAATAAGGTTCCAGTTACATCAGTGACTAAATTTGAGAGCAGATTAAAGTGTTTCCACCCTAAAACTGATGGACTGCAGAGACAACATGCCTAAAGTGTTAATGAACAATGATCATTTTATGAACAAAAAATAAGATCTTCCTGCACTGCACGAAGACTCCAGGTGCTCCCAGCTGGCTGAAATATGCCTCTCTTTAGTCACACTTACCACTGCAATGCTGTACGCAGCAGATGTGCACACTCACTCACTCACACACACACACACACACACACACACACACACACATACACACACACACATGAACCACTTACACACATTCATTATGTATGTGCTCACACCATTCTCCAGATGTTCCTCTCTGACACTGAGTAATATCTACTTTCACACCATTTCAAATTTCCAGGAAACATGAAATGCCCCTTAAGTTTAACCCCAAAGCCGAGGTCCGGCCTGCTGTGTTGATCTTCACAGTCAGGCTGCATCCAAACACAGATACAAGACTGACACAACCAGCTTGAAAATGAACATTTCTTGACTGAAAATCACCGGTCTCTAGATACTCCACTGGTTTTGTGTGATTGCACCAGTCTAATCAGTTGCTAAAACTGATTCGAAAATCAGATTTGGACATTAGTGTCTTTTAATCTTCTAGCTGCTGGTCTAATAGTTACTTGTTTTCTAGCTACTGTTCTTCAAGATTCTGGTCCTCTAGCTATTGGTCTTCCAGTCATGATTGTTCTATCTATCAATAATCTAGCTGCTGGTCTTTGGGATACTAATCATCTAGCAACTGCTCGTCTAGCTTCTAATCTTCTAGCCACTGGTTTTCTAGCCACACGAGTCTCCTAGCTACCGGTCTTCTAACTACTGGTGTACTAGCTTCCAAAATTCTAGCTTATGGTCTAATAGTTACTAGTGTTCTAGTGTCTGGTCTTCTGTTTGCTAATTTTCGAGTTGCAGCTCTAGCTACTGGTCTTTTAGCTACTAATCACCTAATTAATCATCTAGCTACTCTTCTACGCACTGGTTCTTCTTGCAACTAATTTTCGATCTACTGGTCTTTTAGCTACTATATTCTTGCCACTTGGTCTTCTAGCTACTGGCCTTCCTGCCACTGCTCTTCTTGCTACTAATTTTCATACTACCGCTCATTTAGCTACTGGTCTTCTACTTATTGGGCTTCTAACTACTAATCTTCTCTCTACTAATTTTCTAGTTATGGTCATTTAGCTACTGGTCTTCTAGCTACTGGTCTTTCTGCCACTGGTTTTCAACTTATTAGACTACTTTTTATTTACTTTACTAATTATGTTGTGCAAATGTCTTGATAAATCATGTATCATGATACCATGTGTGTTAGAGCAGAGACAGTGTACAGACATGCTCTGTGTGTGGGACTAGGCACCATTGGGTGGCCAGTTCAGAACCTTTTCAGGTTCACAGTGAAGTTTGGCGTGAGGCTGTGGAACTTGGCAGGGATCTGTGCGTGTCTAAAGAAGACGTTTAGTCTTTCTATGGCTCCGAACCTGTGGAGATAATGCAGGTGAGACCCAGGCTTCATGCACGATTACACAGATAGCTGAGGGGAGATAAGGTACCTGTATGACAGCCAGGGAACACCTGCAAAGCTGCCTTCAGACAGCCATGCAGGCTGTCTAGGTGCCAAATCTTTAAACACGGACACACACGCACGCACACTATCGGAGTGACAAATCAGTGGCTTGTGGATGGATATCACCGTCTTCAAATCCACATGAAATGTAAAGCAAGCGGAAGCGATGTAAATGATCAGGGTTATCGTCAAAATTGCAGGTAAAATCAATTGGTGATGGCCTAGTGGATAAGATACTAGCCTCTGCACACCACCACTGGGTTCCTGAGCAAGATCCTTAACCCCAAGTTGCTCCAGGGAGACTGCCCCCTGCAGTTAGGGAATGGAAGTCGCTTTGGATAAAAACGTCTAATAAATGCCGCAAATGAAAATTTATTTTATGTTGTTGTTCGGTTTCCCATCTCAAAGGGGACATACTATACAAAACTCACTTTTGCATCCTTTTATATTTCCATTTGGGTCTCTACTGCTCCTATATACACTCCAAGCGCGAAAAAAAACATCCGTCAGTTTCCTGTGAGTCAATTGACAGATTTTGGTAGCAGGTATCATGTGCTTCTATGAGCCGTTTGTATGGCTCCCTTATCCTGACGTCAGGATGAAGAAATTTGCGTAGAACCACCCCTCACCTGTCGAGCCCCACCCACTAAACATTTGCTGTGAGTTCTGAGGGCTAAGTGACAGCCAGTGGGACAGTCTAGAATCTGCATCACCACACAACCAGTTCGATGTCAGAAGCACTCTTCCATATACTTTCCATCTTATAAAGGAAACCTGTTTTATTTGATACATTTTCATGGTTGTTCACTCAACAGCTGTCCAATGTTTAACAAGTATAAAACCCTGCAGTTTTTTAAATAAATTGATAAGTGGTAAAAAGCTGTGGTGTGCTGGTAGTGTATAGTTCCCAGCTCCCAGTAGAGTGCTGTAAATGTCCACGTATGCGCTAATTTGACTGAAGTGGATGATTGTCAGTCCCTGACTGTGGGGGGCTATACTCCACTCTACAGGTTCTGTAGCAATTGCTCCACCAACCTCCTATTTGTAGACCATTGAGGGGCACCTGGGGAACTGTTTGGAGACCATCAGAACCGATGATCTACAGCAAGATTCTGAGATTCTGGGACATTTTATAGAAAACTTACTGTAAATTAAACAGTAAACTGAATGGACATCACCTTGCACAGTGAGAGATAGGAGGAAAGAAAGGAAGACAGAAAGAAAGAATGAATGAAAGAAAGAAAGAAAGAAAGGAAAGGAAATGGGAGGAAGACAGAGAGAGAGAGAAAGAGAGCGAGAGAGAGAGAGAGAGAGAGAGAGAGAGAGATTGTTATCATATTGTATCTCACCTTTGTGAAGAGTGCACCTCTTGATCTGTAGGTGGGAGTTCACACAAACACGCAACAAATCATGAGATGAGATGAATGAGATGAGGAGACAAGTTAAGGGCAAGACAGTAGTGTGTGTGTGTGTGTGTATGTGTGTGTGTGTGTGTGTGTGTGTGTGTTTGTGTGTGTGTGCATGTGTTGCTTTGTTCTCAAGAGAGTTTGC
>JBBIGA010057582.1:0-12599 GCA_037576975.1 Alestes dentex
AGTTGCACTGGGCATGTTCCTGACAAAAGGATTTCCTTCGGTATAAATAAAGTTCTTTCTTTTCTTATCTTATCTTATCTTATCTTATCTTATCTTATCTTATCTTATCTTATTTTATATATGTATGTGTTTGTGTGTGTGTGAGACATTTAATTATGCCTATATAACAACAACACCACCAACAATAAGAACAAGAACAGTAAGACTGGAGAACCAGAAGGTTCTGGGTGTTGTTCTGAGGTGAGGTATAGTTTACAGGGGGGGGTCGCCCCTCCCTCAGGTCCGTTGCCATGGGAACAGAGGCGCTGGGAGCTGCGGGTCCGGCGGTGCGCGCCCATCGGCCCGGGAAAACCGGCTCTTCATTTCACGCCCGTTTTCGGGAAAAAGCCCGCCCACTGCGCGCCGATTGGCTCGCAGCGCCACATTTCTCGCGTCATGATTGGTTAATTGTCTACAATCACAAGGGAGAAGGCGGGGTTCGTAGGAAAACAGGTGTGAAGAGGAAAAAAAAACAAAACAGTACAACAATACAGCAGAGTGATGGTCCGGAGAGTTTCAGAAGAACCAGCCTGCAGTCTGTCAGAGAGTGGTCGCTTCTGAACGAGGCAACATGTCGACCCTCAGTGACTCCGGCTTCGAGGAGGAGCCCCGGAGCCCCTCGCCCCCGGACCAGGTCGAGAGACTGACGGACGGGACCGAGATGAACGTCGACGAGAGCTGCTTCACCATCCAGAAACACAACCAGAACCAGTTCCTGGCTCTAGACTGCCTGGCTCGACAACCACAGGTACACAACAAGTACAAAAAAGTTTAAGTATATATATATATATATATATATATGTGTGTGTGTGTGTGTGTGTGTGTGTGTGTGTGTGTGTGTGCGTGTGTGTGTGCGTGTGTGAAAAGAAGTTCACATTATTTATTTATTCTTTGTTTAAAAAACATCACAAAAACATTGCCTCTGTCATACCTAACTGTATGGATAAGATCTTTTCTCTATAGTCATCCTTTTTATGCCAAACCCACCATTTTTGTCAAAAATCTCTATTTTTCTGTTTAAATGATGAAGAGGTATTTGTCCTCTGTATCACCTCATATTAATACCCCAGTGAAACAGAGAGTCACTTGATATTCCTGAACACTCAAGTGGATGTTTAAATAAGTGAAATATAAATTGTAGTTTTTCCTTATATTTTCAGTGTATGCAAATAGTTTTTCCTTATATTTTCAGTGTATGACTGAGGCCTATTCTCACAAAAACCAAACATACATGTAATTGTGGAACTGTATATATTTATGTGTATGTATGTTGAACTTATTTTCATAGATCACGGCAGAGGCACGCTGCAAACTGGTGAGCTGGCTCATAGCCGTCTATAAACACTTCAGCCTCTCCTTTGAGTCCTGCTGCTTAGCTGTGAACATCATGGACCGTTTTTTGGTCACCACCTCTGTGGCAGCGGACTGCTTCCAGCTGCTGGGCATCACAGCCTTACTGATAGCCACCAAACATGTAAGTGACTGGAGCCGGTGAAAAACCTGTGAATGTCATTGTCGTAATTGGCTGTTAACTCCATTTCTTTAATTAAGCAACCAACTAGCCTAATGTTTGTGCATGTCTTTTGCTATTTTTTCTATATTTGTCCATTTTATGTTCATTGTGCTACTAATAGATATACCTGGGCTACATCTTATTTCACTTTTCTTACCTTAACTGATTCCCTACATTTGCAAATAGGCGAAGGGGAGGGATCATGTTCATCGTAGAAATGGAAAACGCAGGTGTCAGACAAAACTAAGAAGTCTGCCCCCAAGCTTGTGATGTTATTACAGCTAGAAAGTCACATTACTCTGATTGACAAAGTTGTTTTTCAAAGACGAATGAAGAAATCAATATAAAGATGTTGAGAAAAAAGCTTTTATAACAGTAAAAAGCAACTCTACCCAGACTCCAAAGTAGCACAACTGCCTAAATCAACAAAGTAGGTCTGGGGCTTACTTACTGATAATCATCAACATTCAAAATTGATACAGTATAAAGCATATATATATTCTTGGGTAGCCCTGTGAGTGACTATGACAGGCTTAAAGTTATTCCTATTGTTGGTCTAATGGATCAAAGTCATTAAGTCTTTTCACATTGACGTAATTTTTCCGTATGAATAAAGCTAATGTGATTTTCAACACACATTTGTGAAAAGCCCAAGTTTCAAAGGGCAGAATGCAGAATGCAAAAAGGGAGGAAAAAATGGATCCACAACAAAGTTATAAGTATAAGGAAAGAGGCAACTGCTAAAAAGGTTCATCACTGACTCTCAGAAGAATCTGTGTGTGCGTGTGTTAACGCGTAATTCTTTCTTTGAATCCATCAGGTTGAGGTGTGTTCCCCTCGGATCAAGCAGCTGCTCTCGCTTTGCTGCAACTCCTTCTCCAGAGAGCAGCTCTGCAATCTTGAATGTCTCATTCTGCTCAGACTCAACTTTCGTTTGGCTGCACCAACTCTAGCTTTCTTCCTCGACTACTTCATCAGTTGGGAGTTATCCCGACACAGAATTGGCGGAAAGGATGCTAAAGTCAACAGGGAGCACGGGGGACAGAACTGCAAGGGCTGGAAACCCACTGAAGACCAGCTCTCCACTATGAGGAGGTATAAATGTTTCATCCGCAAGGTCTGCGAGCTGAGCCTGGCGGACTACGCTTTTAACAAGTATCAGCCTTCTGTGATTGTGCAAAGCGCGATGAATCTGACAAAGGGCCTGTTAAGAAGGCAATTTAAACAGTCATCACTTGGTCACACCAGCTCTTCAGAGATGTTAGACTTGCTCTGTATCGGGGATCCCGTGTCATCAGGCTTGGACAGTCAATCAATCATTCAACAATGCACAGAAGAGCTGAAGCTGCTGGTGTCGCTTAATCAAGAGTCTCTTCAGGACTTACTAGACATAGTCTAGTTACTTGTACCTCCTGTTTCGTCCTAAAAGGGACATTCCGGTTTATGTTATTTGTCATGTTATTCAGTATTCTGTAGCGCAGCACTGTATCCTATTTTATATTGTTTTCATGTTTTGGGTCATCGCCATTCACTCTCTACAATACAAAGCATCCATTATGCAAATTCATCACATTGGGAATCCCACTGGTGTCACCCAGTACTGACTGCCGGCCTCGCCACTGAGCTACTGCATAATAAATTCCACCAGGCTGGTGTTAGCGTGAGGTAAAGTAAGAAAATGTATAGTGAGAGGAACTACCACTTGATAATGTCTTCTAGGTTTGATCAGACACAGAGGAGCACTCCTATGATATTTGACTAACAGTTAAGCTGTTTAGCTCCATTCACCCTAGTTCATTAAGGACTCGCTCGAGGGCACCGTCTAGGACTTTGTAGTCATGTTGTTGATATAATGAAAGAATAGGGAATGTTCAGACTCTCCTTACTTCTATTGAAGGCCTTGTCCAGACATACATGGGCATATTTTAAAATGTTTTCTAAGCATTTAGGTTACTAAAAGTAGAACTTTTGGAAAACCTCTTCAGCATTGATGTGTAGCCGGGAAAACAGTTTTAGGCTTGTAACGTGTGTCTGTTTCTCCTTTGTTTACAAGAGGCGATCTTGTGCAATAGCAGGGATAACCCCAATAGTGCAGGTTTTAACCTACGAACAGGACCTTTTACATGTTTACTCAGATGCACAGTTCCTCTCTCACTATACTGATAAACGCAGGTGCTACATCCAACACTCCCACAACTTGGTCAGCGTCCCAGTAGCTTCCTCTCTGATCTGTGTGCCCTGATTTCTCTTGTTCTGTAGCCCTCTGCCCTGGCTAAAGGAACATGGACTGGATATTATTCAACTATTTAACTATTTGGATGCAGGCACAGACCCCACCACCAGCGTTCACCGGGTTTGGATGTGGGTGGTAGTCGCCTAGTGAACCCGATGACCACAAAGTTGCAGGTTCAAACCCCCACCTTCTACGGTGTTGGTGAGCAAGACAGTTAATCCTCAGTTGTTCCAGCGGAACTGTCCCTGTAACTAATGTAATGTAAGTTGTTCTGGATAACTGTTAATAAGCTTCTGATTGGCCAACATAGTGTTCCAGTTAGATTCATATTGTTGCCTGTTGGTTTGGTCTGATCTTTACATCACATTTAAAAAAATACCCGTGTACATACAGACTACGTCTAAATAGCCAGGCAGCTACCTTGCTAACTTTTGGATTCTTGCATTCCTCATCTGATCCATCCGTTCTCTCTATTATGACAATGATTTTAAAAAACAGTTACTACAGTTATATGTTAACAGGACTTTTTACATGTTTACACAACTGTACAGTTCCTCTTACTGTACTGAGAAACAGAGGTGTCAGAATGTGCTATGGATGTCTTTGTTTCGTCTTTGCAATTTGGCTTTCTAGCAGTAATGCGAGCTCTTGGGCGTCCCTCTGCATTCACCAGCTTTGCCCCCCAGAAATCCACCACACACCAGTTACAGCTTCTCAGAAGTCCAACCCACCTGTTTTCGTGGTCGTCAAATATCACACATGAAGCCTCATAAGAAAAAAACAATGTATAGATAATATCTTTAAAGTTTCTGCTTCGAAAGCAATGAGATCAAATAGAAAGATAAAGAAGACTTTTTCTGCTTAGATATTTCTCCTTAGCAAAAGACTCCATTAGTCTCACTTGTCCTGCTGAATTTTAGTACAGATCTCAGTAGTGACACAGAGTGGTCAGATTTGTCAAGATAATATTGCTCTGCAGCTGCTGCCTCACCTCTCCTACATCTCATGTTTCCTTTTCTCCTAAGGAACTTTAGGTCCTCCATTATGTCTCCTGAGCCATCATGAAGCAAAATCTGAGTAGTAACAGTGCACTTGATTTGAAATCCGGATCTTGTAGGTCAAGCTTGCTGGTGTAGAGTTTAAGACCCAGATGAATCTTTTGCTCAAATGTTAATCTTTGATGGTTCATGAGACTCTCCTAAACTGTCTTAGGAGAAACTGCGGTGTATAAAAGATTTCGCTTTCCATACGCAGTCATCTTGTTGTCTAGTAAAAACAGCTAGATAGGAAGGTCCCTTTTATTTTTCTCTCCTATGGGTGCTGTCCACTGTTCACCAACCTCCCTCCTTTGAGATTTCCTGTCTTTTTGTTGATTGACCACATCTAGGGCAAGGGTGCCCAGCACAGTTTGGTGATTTCCCTTCTCCTTGTTCAGCTCACCTATTTGGTGAGGGTTTTGAGGAGAGGTACTACTAAACTGTGCTGGACAGACCCTCCCAAGTCTGGATCTGGGCGCTGAATTATTCATTTATTCATTCCAGTAACATGTAACACCAGTTTTAGGCAACGATGTAGTGTGATTTAAATCCAAGCCAATAAAGGTGCAAGAAATCAATCAGTATAATATCATCATGTTTTTGGTAAACTGTATTGTGTGTTGTTATTGCTATTGTTTTATTATTATGTCTAAAGCCCACTGATTGGCTAATAGCATTGTGTTAAGTTCACGAGAAGGTGCTGAGAAATCTTTCTTTTGTCTTGTGAGACCAAAGCCTCTGTCAGTGACTGTTGTCGGAGAAGAGACTTTTAAAATATTTAATAAATGCTGCTTTGTTTACTTCATAACTGTGTTCAGTTTCATTCAGTCAGTCTGTAAAGCCGTTCACAGCCCATCATGTTTGTTGATTTATATTCTGGCCAAAATGTTTTCTTGTGGGCAATGACATGTTTGGAATTTGATGCAGACTTGCAGTCACACCCTCCTTCAAAATCAGACCAAGTGGGCTTCCAGTATGACATGCAGTCTTGAATAAAGGCTGTTTAGGGTATTTGTGTGTTGTTTAGTGTTTCTGCATCAAACATGGCCATGTAATGTCATGCTCACAACTTGGCTGACCTTCAGTGTAAAAATGAAAAAGTTCATAATCACGCATATATGCAATATTTTAACCATAAGTATTTTGTAACCATAAGTAAATAATTTTTAAAATAAGTGCTATTCTGGAGATCTCTGGTATTGGTAAAACCCATAATTAGAATAATTAAATGATGACTATGATACTATTAAAATGAGGAAATTCTCAACAATGGTTAAAACAATGACTGTAGGGAAAAAAAAAGAATTCTTTCCATATGTGTATAGATGGATAGATGTGTTCCTATTAAAATATGTTAGGAGCTAAAGAAAAAAAACGCACGCAAGGTACTGACTCCATGCACCTACTTGACCTCATACTGACGAAAGGAAATATTACTCTGGAAGAAAAATTGGAGCTGAAAGACATCCAGCCACAGCTGGATCACATTTATTTAGACGCAGTGAAAGGAGCGTTGATTAGGTTTAGAGCCAAGTGGCTGGAGGAAGGGGAGAGGAACTCAAATTACTTTATTTCTCTTGAGAAAAGAAACTTTTGCCATTGCATTCTATGAAAAGTTTTTAAATCCAATTTTAATGGAAAAGACTACAGAGTTTTTTTCCTGGGAAAAAAAAATCTCTATATAACTTCAACGTATAAAGAAATTAAATTATGTACGGAGGAGGCTGTCTTGTCAGCTAATGAAAATAAAGATTTTTTTCAATGAATAAAGGCACTTCTCTACAAATTTTGTACACACTTTTGGGAAATGAATCAAAATCCATTCTATAATAATCATTAGTATTAGTATTATTACATACGATAACATAGAATATGACATGGTAATTTATACATAACAATATAATAAAATTGTTTAATACAATGTAATAATAAATATAATATGATTAATTGTATTAAATTATATATAATTTCATTGCAGCACTCTTTGATTATAAAACCAATTCACGCAATTATCATTATTATTATCATCATTATGATTATGATTATTATTACAATACAAGAACATACAATACAATATAACTATAATTTATACGTAATATAATAATATAAAATATAATGTAATACGATTAAATAATAAATTACATGTGGTGTAAATTTATCATTTTTTAAAAAAGTAAATAATATATTTATGAATTATAAAATGACGACTTTTTTATTTTTATTATTATTATTATTATTACTATTGTTATTGTTATTATTATTATTATTAGCACACATTAATACACGACCTGGTACACTAATTTGGAGCTGTACTTCTTCGGAAGGCCTGCAGGAGGCGGTAGACTGGATGCAGTTTTTCCCCCCGCCAGAAATTCAAACTCGGAGTGTTTGAGTAGATCCACCGCACTGGCCGTGTCTTCAGGAGGATTCAGGTTTAATCAGAGCTAAGGAAGGAGAAGAGTCGGGCTGAACTCGAGAACTGCGGTCGAGACCAGCTCTGTCACAGCACACGGCCCCTACGAGGGTTACTTTTCTCCTGCAGCCTGACTGGAGCTGGACTGGGCTTACTGGGAGGAGCTCGGTTCCTTTTTTTTGTCAGTTTGAGTGTTTTTGGAGTAACTGGTGGCCAGTTTGAGTGTTTTTGGAGTAACTGGTGGTTAGTCTGAGTGTTATTGGAGCAACTGGTGGTTAGTTTGAGTGTTTTTGGAGTAACTGGTGGTCACTTGGTGCTCCACATCTTCAGCAGGTGGGAACATTTTGCACTGGACTGTCTGTTGGAACCGTTTTCCCACTTGTTAAAAAACTCATTTGAGGTCTTTCCACACTGAATTTGAGAAGTTTGGGAGCTGTGATATCCTAAACCAGGCTCCAGGGTCTTTCTGAGAAGGCTCTGTGGTGGTAGCGTGTTCCTCACCCTCCAGGAGAAGAAGAATGAGCTCCGAATGAACAGATCTCCTCTGAATCTCCACACACAGATCCACACGTTCTCCCAGCACTGAGTTTTTTTTATCCAGCAGAGTTCAGAATGACAGACAGAAGATACTCGAGTCTGGACGAAACGTCCCTTCGGAAACTGGTGAGCTAATCTTTCAGTTCTTCTTATGGTCCATGGGTTGGGGTTTGTTTCTAGCTCGAAACATCACTTGTCTAACTGCACTGAAACCAGACAGATTAGACTAAAAACATCTGACAGGACTAATTCAGGATACATGAAAGAAACTACAAGCTGTCAAGCTGTTACTTAAGTCAAACGAATTTTGTAGAATGTGAATATAATCAAATGTAAATGATGTATTGTAGCAATGATGTAATGAATCCATATTTATAGCAGAACAATATCCTGCTTGATAAGACTATCCCGGACAGGTGGGAAGTGTTGCCGTTTGAAAATTGAACTTTGGCCGTGTACACACCTGACTTGTGCAGATGCCGTTTAACTGCTACTTACTGTCCAATCAGTCATCAGAGCTCCAGTAACACTAGCTCCAGACTAGACCTGGAATTATTACTGGCATACAGTCGGAATTCCATATGTAATTCCATACGGTAATTATTTAAAGTAACTAGTTTCTGATGCTGCCAAAAAAAAAACAAAGTGATACAAATGTCTATTCATCCTGTACCAGTCTAGTCACACCCACTCATAAGGACTTTGTAAGGAGTGTTTCAGTTGAGAACAAGGACCCCCTGAGGGCAGCCCATCAGAACGACCCTATTTTAAAGGCACAGTAACTAATTCAACTTATCAAATTTGGGTAATTGGTCTTGTAAAAATGAACGACTGTTTTATGTGGTTTTATGTACCTAAACATCATTAGTGGACCTCAGGGGGAGCACTAAAATGCCCAAAATGAAGTATAAGGGCCCTTCTAAATTTCTTTTTGAAACCCTTCATTATTGATCTAATCAGTACTTCCAGGATGAGTAAAGTCATGTTATGGTTTGTAAATGCACACCTAAAGTCATTGTAGTTGAAAACACAAGGGGATGCTTGTAACCCAAATCAGCTAAAGTACGAATATCAGAAAAAAGGCCTGTACACCTCTTAGAATAAACAGGATTTTTTCCCCACATAAGTACTTACTATATTACTAAGTACATACAATATTACCCGATGTCCCTCTGGCACTGTTTACACTTGGTTCTAATCATCCTGGACGATTTAAATACAAGTATAAATGACCAGCAAGGCACATCGTGATCCGATCATCTGTCTAACCTCTGGCCAAGGTGGTTGAGGATGCATGTGGCTACTTATCTTCTGTAGTGTAAATGGACAGGAGCAGCGTAAAGTAAAACATCTGAGCTTGAATACTGTAAAGACATGGACAACAGCAGCATGTCTGGAAGGGATTGGATGGATAATTTGCCCATTTTATGACGAGTTGGTCAAAGTGTTGCATGGCTGTCTATCGTTTTGCCCTGTGGATAGACATGTGCTGGATTCTGCTGACAGTGATATCACCAACTGTACTGTTTAAAGTAATGAAGGGATGCTGCAGGTCTAACAAAACTGTGGTTGTAGAGTGATATAGGCCTAGTATGTTATAATTGTGAGAATTTGGATGCTGTTAGCGGAGATGTTTGCATCGTAAGTGTGAGATTACAGCAGAAGTGACTGGCACATGCAACCATGCCATATTATGAACAAATGTTTTCCATTACAAATAAACTCAAGCTGATTGACACCAGGACTTAAAACGGGCCACGGCCAAGGTGACTGCATCACTGTGTTCTGATTGGTTGTCACTACATGAAAAGAGGCCATTGTTTTTTGCATGTTTATGCTGAAGATACATTTGAGTGGGAGTTTTCTATGATGCTAACAAATTTATCTTTAACGCTGTGAGAAACGTGAAGGTGATCCAGGACGTCACTAACAAGTTATCTGGGTTTGGTTTTCATCACACGGGTAAAGAATGCAGAGAAAAAATTAAGAACTCAAACAAGACTATAAATAATAAAAGACCACAATAGCAAAAGCAGCTCTGACAGAAAAAACTCTCCGCCGGTTCGACTCCATGGAGGCAGTTTTGAGACGACCGGCCATAAACTGTGAGGAGAGAATAGGGTCAGAGACTCTGTTACCTGACTAGGATACACTGGAAAATCAAAGAGTGCTGCAAGTTCAGTACCGTCACAGTACAGTTTAGGTACAGCACGGGTCCTGTGTATCTGTGGAAAAGTGCCCATAGTGTGGGGTTGCTTTGCTAAATTTGGTTCTGAATGACTAGCTTTGGAAATACAGGAGAAAGTCTCAAGGGTTTTGGGCATCAGCGTGACAATGATTGTGATGACTGGAGTGAAACGACAACAGGGTGGCGAAGAAACAAAGAATATGTCTCTTAGAATTGCAAAGGTCTGACTTAAGTACCGTTGAAATGCTGTGGCGTCATGTGAAGCAGGCCATTCAAGCGAGACATCCCAAAAACAAACGTGAACTGAAACAGTTTTATGTAAAGCCAAAATACCTCCTAATGGGCCAACGTGCCTCCTAACCGCTGCGGAAGAGTGATCCACAGCATTTGGTTGCAGTTATGGCCAATAAAGGAAATTTCACGAGACGCGACGCATAAGGATTCACGTTTTTCCAGTCTCCATGATTGCTGAAACTATTTGTTTATTAGAGATATGGCATTGTAAAATGTCTTAAACAGCAAGTTTTATAGATTACTTACTCATGGTTATTCATCAGCCAAACTGCTGTTTTTTATTTTTTGCCGCGTGGCTTTAATTATACAATTTGTGTTGATTCTGAGCTTGTGCTGGAAAACTTTGCGTTGATAAAATCAGACAACCCTACTTAACCGCTGCAGGTGTTGTCTTTGTGTGGAGTTGGCTTGTGTGTGTCAAGTTTGATTCACTGTGATAATGGCAGCATTTGAAAGTGATCACACGTACCGGTCATCATATCTGCTGTGAAATCTCTCGTCATGAGAGAATGCTGGGCGTTTATCTGAGCTAACAGTGTTTTTCAGAAACAGGCTTTGAGCTTCAGGGGTCAGAATGAAGCTACTAACACATATGGACAAAAGTACTGAGATGCCTGACAGGGACCTTATTGACATTGCATTCTAATTCATAGACTTTATTATGGAGTTGGTCCCCCTTTGCAGCTACAACAGCTTCCACTCTTCTTGGAAGGGTTTCCACAAGATTTTGGAGTTTCTGTGGTAATTTGTTCCCATTCATTCTGTAGAGCATTTATGAGGTCAGGCACTGATGTTGGACGAGAAGACCTGGATCACAATCTCCGTTCCAGTTCATCCCGAAGGTGCTGGATGGGGATGAGGTCGGGGCTCTGTGTGGACCAGTCAAGTTCTTACTAGAGGTCGACCGATATGGGTTTTTCTAAAGCCGATGCCGATATTTAGAAATCAGGGTCAGCCGATGGCCGATATATGCTGCCGATATTTTTTTGGCCAATAATTGGACATTTTCCCCTCTGTTTGTGTAGTAAAATATCGCACTAATAAGAAGAAATGATACACCAAATTTCTCAACTTAACATTTATATAACACTGACTAAACAGACATATAAACATAAACAACATAAATAAAACTGTAAATGTCTAATAAATAAATATATAACATTTGAACTTGACTAATAATTTGTAAACAAAGGTTACAAACTATTCCTGAGGGAAGATAAAATTGTAAACAACAATACAAAAAGAAGAGTGCAAATAATCTTTAGTTTTAATCTCTGAGTTTTCAGTGGACCAAAGCATTTAACCCATTTCTTTCCTGTCAAGACTTTGCCATATATTATAAGCCAATGTGCATATAGGCAAAGTTCCCATGTGAATTTAACTGTGAAGAATGTTTTGGTCCAAACAAGTAACAAGTGACACTAGTTCTACACATCCTATTTTGACCTGAACAAGTGAGTTTTCAGTGGACCAAAAAAAGGTTCTTCCCCAAACTGTGTCCACAAAGTTGGAAGCATGGCGTTGTCCAAAATGTCTTGGTCTGCTGAAGCATTAAGATTGCCCTTCACTGGAAGTAAGGAGTCTAGCCCAAACCCTGAAAAACAGGTGTGTCCCAATATTTTTGTCCACATATATGTTGTGCAAAACAAAAAAGGCAAACCTCAGACATTGAACATGTGTTGGCTGATCAGCTTCATCGTAATTTTTGGCCAAAGGATTGCTGTAACTGGAGCAATATTCAGACTCTTTATCAGGCTCTGAAGCCTCAGAGTAATGAACTCAATTTTCGAACTAGCAGAGACCTCTTTTTCTTTTAGACCTCAGTGACTCGTCCTGGCATCTGTTCAGATGTAATAGTAAAGTCTGAATGACTCATTCAGGCTCTGTTTTTACAACACTAGAGAACGGACGCGTGAGTCAGTGCGTCTTATTTCACAGCTCTGCACTCACAGACTGTATTGACGGCTTCCTGTACCTGTAAATGAATTGCTTATCATGACGTTCTGTCTGTCCCTCCCACTGCACATGTACACCCTGTTCATCTCTCACCATGGGCTGTCGTCGTTCTGGGAAAATCCGTCATCACCTGGTTCATATCAGAGTGTTTTCTGCACAAGTGTACAAAGCCTCACTAATGGATGCCTTCTTTCCTATCAGAAAATAAACTTTTGAGGGGTAAACGACATGTTTTCATAGTACACAAACTTTTTCCTCCAACTTGTCCAGGCAAAGACCTGAAAGTTTGCTCTTTTGAACAAATTTTGCTTTTACACCACACACACACACACACACACACACACACACACACACACACACACACACACACACACACACACACACACACA
>JBBIGA010057592.1:0-12597 GCA_037576975.1 Alestes dentex
GAGAGAGAGAGAGAGAGGGAGAGAGAGAGAGAGAGAGAGAGAGAGAGAGAGAGAGAGAGAGAGAGAGAGAGAGAAGCTAGTTTGAGCTTCCTTTTGATAATTAACCTATGAATGCCTCAGGTAACTTAAGAGTGTGTGTGTGTGTGTGTGTGTGTGTGTGTGTATGAGTGTTTGTCTGTATATGTGTTTGTGTCTGTATCAGTGGAGGCCGAACCTTCCTACTTTTTCCCAAGTAGTTTTAAACTGTTTCTATGGATCCATTCATCATGAAATGTTCACATAATATAAAGTTGGGGTTTTTTTGGATTATATTTACAAGTTTTTAAAAATGGCACTTTTAGAGATACAAGGTTTTGTTTCTGACAGCAACAATATGTTCGATGATTCAAGTTCTGTTGGGTTTTTAGGCATTTTTTTTAAACTGTTAAATCACCTGTTGGGAAAACATTAGCTAACTCTGTGTGTCACTGTAGCGCTGACGAGACGAATCAAAGCTGACTGACTGTTTACCCAGTTCTACTGGTTTTACAGTCTCTGAGACAATTTGATGCAACAACGAGCTGCAGTATGCCTGACCTGACTTTTCAGTACGAAGTTGTAGTAAGAGGCTAAAGTCTGGGGAAGGCTGGAGAACAGAGGAAAAGAAAAAGGGTAGAAAGAACAGGTAGAGAGAAAGGAAAAGAGGGGTAAGACCAGAGGTACATCATAGAGGGAATGGTAAAGAGGGGGACAGGTAGAGGTAGATTAATGAGGGAAAAGAAAAGAGGGGTAAGAGTAGGGCTAGATCACAGAGGGAAAGAAAAAGACGGGTATAGGTGGGGGTAGATAAAAGAGGGAAAGGAACAGAGTGGTAAGGGTAGCGGCAGACAAAAGAGGGAAGGGTAAAAAAGGACAAGGGTAGGGGAGAATCATAGAGGGAAGGAAAAGATGTAGTGGGTGGTAGCACACTAGTGGGTAAAACACTTGCCTGTCAACCCGATGACCACAAAGTTGCAGGTTTGAACCCCCACTTTCTACCATTGTGTCACTGAGCAAGACACTTAACCCTCAGTTGCTCCAGGGGGACTGGCCCTGTAACTAATGATTGTAAGTAGCTCTGAATAAGTGGTGCCCTGTGATCGGAATATCATGGGTCCAAATCTCAGGACTGCTAGTGGCACCACTGAGGTACCGTGGAGCAAGGTCCAGTCCACACACACTGCTCCACGGGGGCCGCATCATTGGTTGCCCACTGCTTCGCTTGGTGAATGGGTTAAATGCAGAGAAGCTCACACTGTGTGCTGAAGTGTTCACACGTGCCAAAAAATTTAAAGAGGGGCACAGGTAGTGGTAGATCAAAGAGGGGAAAGAAAAGAGGGGTAAGAGTGGAAGTAGATCACAGAAGGAATATTAAAGTAGGATAACAGTGGTGGTAGATAACAGAGACAAGGGTAAAGAGAGGTAAGAGTAGATGTAGATCAAAAAGGAAAGGGTAGAGAGGTAAGGGTAGAATAAAGAGGGGTAAAGAGGGGAATCACAGGATAATAATTGTAATGATTAAGGACAGGAAATGAGGAGGAGGGTAAAGAAGAGTGCATAAAGGGTAGATTACAGTCAAAAAGGGTAATTTTATTTATATAGTGTCAGCTGAAGGCATGGGACCAAGTGTTAAATGACAAGTGTTAAACCAGAGTTCCAATTTGAATCCATCTTTATTTGATGAAACTGTTTCCTTAAAAATAATGTAACCATGATATTTACTGCCAACATACTGCTCTTTGTGAGCTTGATCTTTTATTTAATAACCTTTAAATAACGCCCAGTTCACCTTTACATTCCTCTTTGGACGCAGCTGGTGCATTGGGCGTGCATGGAAAGTAGATTGAGTGCTGATGTCATTTTTAATTTTTCATCTCTAATGTGTGTGGTACACTGTGAGTGCAGAAGGAGACCCCTTTGGTAGGACTGCAGTCTGAGGAGCACATCTGTTATCCTCCCACACGACAAACCATAGACTCTCTACCACCTCGTCCTACTTCAGTTCTGAGTAAACAACGTCTGTAACCGCTGGGGGAAACCTCCTTTAACATCCTCTAACATGCTGATACACAATCTCAACGATGTAAATCACACACTAAAGTGAAGAAAGTTTTGTAGAGAGCAAATGAAAAAGAGGACATTGTGAGCTTCTACAGTAATTTGCTTCTATCATTAGAAACATTAGTTTCTGTATAATTTACTAGTTACTGTATAATGTATAGGTCTGGCTTGGTCATACATGTAAAACTTTGGAAAGGCCTTAAGTATGTCCACATATTTACAGCTTACACCAAAACCAGCAACCGCTGACACACAGATACACACAGTGAACTTTATTGTCATCTCCGCTATATACATATATACAGTGAGATGAAACAGTGTGGCTCCAGATTTTACAGAGTACTAAGACACAGAGTAAGCATATCTATTTAACTATAAGTATAAACTCTAAACTAGAAGTAAAAATGTACTGTTTGGTACAAGGATGTGCAGTATGGCACAAGATCATTTTTACATCCAAAAAAAACAAATGTTGCATCAGGTGGAAAGCAACAACACTGGAATGTAATTGTGTGCTTTATATGTGCAGATCAGCAGTGATTATTATTTCAAAATAAATAAATATTCCATCAATCTCTGAAAAATACAGAAACTCTGAGAGAGTGTCCAAGAACAAGTGTAACATGTATGTGTTTTTAGCATGTAAAAGGGTGATGTGTGAAGTGGAAGGTGAAGGTTGAGTCAGTTCCCTGTTCAGGTGTGTGTGTTGGGGGAGTGGGGGGCAGCAGTGTGATGAGGAGTGTGATGGCTTGTGGGAAAAAAATGTCACACAGTCTGTCTGATCAGGCTTTGATACTACAATACCGCCTGCCAGATGAGAGCAATGTGAAGAGTCCATGTGAGAGGTGTGAGAAGTTGTGCACAATGTAGGAGGCCTTTCTGATGCAACGCTTGTGCAAGATGTCCTGTAGTGACAGGAGAGATGCCCCAGTGATGTTACAATCTGTGTTAACAGCCCATTGCATGCTCTTTTGGTCCACGTTACTGGCACTGCTGTACCAGACAGAGATGCAGCTGCTCAGGATGTTTGTTTCACAATCCAATATAATGCTGTACCCCCCATTTGCTCGACACGCCAAAATCCCAAAATACCAAAAACTCCTGTTTGACAAGCCTTCCCCTCCCCCATTGACAGAACAATTGCCCTCTACCCAAGGCCAAGCCAAACTTCTGGAGTTAACTTCCTGTGGTAGATTGTGTGTTTTGTGCAGGTATCTAAAGACATCCATTCAGTTCACAACCACTGACTTTCTCTAGGAGAGTTTTACACCAAATACACTTTGAACGGTCTTTGGGTGAGTATTCAGTTCTCGTGTTCGTTAGCCTCATAGCTTCACTGCTAACACTAAAGAAGCAAAATTTGGACTCCAAATAAGTTTTGGCAGAACAATTACATCTGGGATAAGTGGGAGAGAAAAAAAAATAATTTTTTGCAGAATTATTCCTTTAATGGACACAATGCATTCTTCATAAAGACAACAGGCTGGAGTGATGGAAACATGTCTCAGGTGTGGCAAAAGAATCTGAAACATTTTTCATTCAGTAATGGAATGAAAAAAGTTTGCTTAAGTAGGTACATGAATGAGTGTGAGTGTGTGTGACGTTTGAGCTCATGACAACTGATTGATAATTTGCTTTGTAGCGATGGATGTATGTTTCAGTTTTCAGTACAAGGGTGAGATTGGTTTTAGGTCTGTTGTAGAAAAAAGCCTGTTTGTGCATGCTTGTGTGTGTGTGTGTGCATGTAGAGTGCAGAAGCATGCTAGCTTGTCAGCAGGTGCTCTTTGTAGAGGGGAAATACAGAAGTGAGACTTCTGGATCATTATCTATACCACATTTCTGTGTGTGTGTGTGTGTGTGTGTGTGCGCGCGCATTGTGGTTGTGTGTGTGTGTATGTGTGTTCTGAGGACTACCTATAAGCCCTTGGTACTACAAGGCATTTGGCCATGTGTCTAGTTGAGCAGATCATTGCTCCAACAGAATACCAAGAAATCACTGATGAAGGATCTGGCAAAGATATGAGATAAAGGGTACACAATTTTCTCTCTCTTTCTCTCTCCTCTCTCTCTCTCTCTCTCTCTCTCTCTCTCTCTCTCTCTCTCAGTTTGTCTATCTGTCTGCCTGGTTCTCACCTCTCAAACTGAAAATAACAAAGCGAGCCCTGCTATTAAAACTCACACTAAAACTAAGGTTTGGATGGCCACATCTTTTTTAGCCATCGCGGGTGTAGCCTATCAGAAAAAAAAAAATGTTTAGTGCCCAAACGTTGCTTCTTAATCTTTGGACTGTAGTTGTGAGGCTAATGTTACTCACAAACACTAGAACTCAGTAGTCACCCAAACACAAAATAAATCTGCCTCTTTGAAAGGTCACAACTCCTAAGCTATCCCAAATGTAGCCTGTCAGAAAATACATTTTTAATTCCAGAAAGTTGTTCCTTTTGTTTTCCATCTTGATTCCAGAGAAGAAACTGATACCGATTTTTCATATTTTCTGGTTGAAAAACATTAACATTTGCATAATTAACCAACAGTGTTAATATAACTGACTAGTTCCCTTTTCTGATTGGTTGATACATCATATCATATAATTAACATCATGGTAGGGGTGGCATGGTGGTGCAGTTGGCATAAGTTTGATTCTTGGCTGGGACAGGTTGTCCAGGGTCCCTCTTGAGTGGAACTTCCTTGGTGCCCTCATGTCTGGTTTTTATCCACAGTCGTGTCAGAAAGACTGAAGATGCTTAATTGCTTCTACGTCTGATTCTGTCCATGGGTGTGTTTGTCTGTGTGCCTGTCCTGCGGGGGACTGATCGCTCCCAGTCCTCTGATCTTATTGGCTGTCCTGTATTGCACCTTGTTCAAAAAGCAGAAAACTCCTTATAGCTTCAGTGTAAAAGGGGCAGAGCTAAACAAAATGTAGGCGTCTGTGAAAAAGTCTGAAGTTTTTTGTGACATCACACAATTAAAAAAAAAAAGGTTATTTTTTTCAGCGAAATTGCATGTATAGCCTCAGGCAGAAGATCATACCTTTTGAAACTTTACCAGTGTTTCATCAACTTTACTTACAGAAAAAAAGGAGAATTTAGCTTTTAGAAGCTAACAAGCTGTACTATTCCCGATTATAAACGTAAGATGTAAAGAGGATGTATTTTTGTCTTGGAAATTGAGTGTTTAGCTTCAATAATACACAAGTACAAATTTGCCCAAAGAAACAACTAAAGCACAGTATCAAGGTAATTACTCCACTATTTAGAACTAAATCACTTTAATGATACATTAACGACCTTTGGAAATCTTAGTTACATACACACACAAATTAGTGGCATCACAATCCAGTACTGTCTCTGAAACAAATGCGTGTGTGTTGGTGGGGTTGTGGTATTCTTGTGCCTAGCTTGACAATCCCATATGTTATATTTTGACCTGTAGAATAAATACACACACATTGGTTTTATTATCTTTGTATTATATATCCCGGATAAAATAAGAGACCACTGCAAAAATGTTTCTCAGGTTTTATCTTATATAGGTGCAAGTATTAAATTGAACAGTTTTTAAGAACTGCTGACAATATTTCCAAATAAAAATATTGTTCCAAATAAAAATATTGTTCTTTAAAGCATAATTTTAAAGGAAATGACTAAACATCAAAATAAGAGAAATAATGCAGTGTTTACAGAACTAATAATTCAAAGAAAACAAATCTCTCGTTCAGTCTTAAAGAAAATGGCAATAATCACCTTTCACATACTTCTAGTAGTGTTTTACCATCCAACTGGTCTCATTGTGAGAGGAGAGTGTTGATTACAGCAGTGTTTTTATACTTTTCCTCATTAAATAAGATTTGATTCAGGTGATCACCAAATCAGTACCTCATAAAGCAGAATGAGGTGCTTGTGTAGGAATTAACAGACACTGGGATGGAACGGTTGTCATACTCATAGAGAAGCTGATTTAAAAATAAATTGTAGCGGCCTCTTATTTTTTTCCGAAGCTGTATATACACATATACATAATGTATATAATTACGCCTGTAATGAAACAGCCTTGCCAAGAACTGGAAATTATTCATCGGAATTCTGTTCAGCAAAAGTGGAAAGTTTTCTAACGTGAACTGTTTCTCTAAGACACTTTGTTATCGATGGTCACAGTGTGTTTTTCCACGGACGCATAGACGTGTTTATGTAGCTGCGGTCACTGACGTCTGACCTTTGTGTTTGTCGCGAATCTTTGTGTTTGGATGCGAGTGTGTGTGTGTGTGTGTGTGTGTGTGTGTGTGTGTGTTTCTGTGTGTGTGTATGTATATGAGTATGTCTTGTTTGTTTATTTGTTGGCAACACTCATCTCTGCATCTGTTCTTAAACCCCCAAGTTTCTCCGTCCCTCCTCGCCTTCCCCCAGTTCAGCACCAGTCACCCTACTGACTTTTTCCACCCTTAAAGTCAGCAGCCTATTTTTAACCCACTTGGGTGGGTGTGTGTTTGTGTGTGTAGAAGAAAATGCAGAAGTGCCAAACGCAAGAACTATATTAAAACACATTCTGTAAAAGAGTAAAAGGTCTAGGCCCCCGTTTTTCTTTCAGCAACCCCCTCACTGAAAGGCGACGCCAGTGCCGTCAGGACACTCAACGCATGGTGTAAACTTTATTTTAGATTCTTTATTTTTATTATTAAGATGATGTCAGGTTGAAATACTTTGAAACAGGTCTATTTGACCCTTTTATTAGAAAAATCTACATTGTGCTTCCACTCGCTGGAAACTTTATTAGAAACATTTACACTGTGGTTCTATTCACAGAACACTTTATAGTTTCACATTATAGTACCACTATACTGGTATAAATTTACAGACTGTAGCCCATTCTGTACCCTGGTCTGGTCATCACTGGTTGTCTAGGCCTCTGAAGCTGACCTTCAACATGTATTACTTTATGGGGTTCAACTAACATTAACATCAAACAGGACCTTGTGCCTTTAGCCAGTACAGGGTTGCATTACAGAGTTGTAGAACTACTGAAAAGCATGGCGAATTTCCAGAGATTTCCAGAGATATATCCAGCGTTGTCTGTTGACCTGTTTTCACTCAGTATCAGCTCCATTAACTTAGCCAGCTAGTGTTAGCCAAACATAGCATTCCTGGTGCATGTTTCTAGCTAAGGTCATCTTTTTGACCAAATTGTTTGGCTACTTAAGTAATTGATTGCCAAAAAGAAAGCTAGGTTTGAAGGGTGATGTTGGCTCAAGGCAGTTTGATTCCAGAAATGATAGAGTTGGTTTCAGTTCTGATTCTAGGTGATGGGAACCGAGTCATTTCCAAGAATTACAGTCCATTTAGTAATTCCAAATTAATTTCAGAACAAAGACATACAAATCGACACCTGTCAATAAAAACAAGAGTACAACATTAAATGTATTTGACATTAGAAAATAAATTTAGGGAGCTAAATCTAGCTGAGCAATGGGGGCTGACTAAGGGTTTTAAATGCAGTATTGTAAACCTTGCACTCTTGAGGTCTCTTGGCCTCTACATCTGCACATCAGTGACCAAAATGTGGACCTGGAAGAGGACTGCAATGTGTAGGTTGCCATTTGGGATGTCTAACTGTAAGGCTGTGTTTTTCACACATTCTAGACAGTCACAGACTTAGTGACACTGTGTAGAATCCAAAGCTTTTGGAAGTTTTAAGTTTGGGATACACTCATAGTCATATTAGCAATTCAGTTTCTCATTACACTGCAAACTAGGCCACCTGGACGCAGTCTAATAACAAGCCAGCAGTTAAACTGATTTATTCCAGGTTACCAATGAGAATAAACTGACTGCTGATACCCTGTTAATCTAATGTTTAGGCCAACATTCTTTTAGTGTCCATCATTACAAAAACAAGCATAGTCAGTAATGAAGAAGAGGTTCTGCATCTTCTTCAAACATTGAGCATTTTTGTGTGTTGTTGGTTACCCTCTACCGGAAGAATTGATCAGGAATGATCTCCTTTGATATAGGGACAGTGTTGCTCCTTAACAAGAACGAAATAAGAATGAAAAAATACAATTGCATTATATGCGTAACTCTGTAAAAGTAAGTTAAGTTAAAATATGTCTGTATGTCTTCAGGCCCGGAATAAACAGACGGGGGAACTGGCAGCCATTAAGATCATCAAGATGGAACCTGGTAAAGTGTTTTTTTTAATCAGATCTTTACACTGATATGATATGTTACACAATGCTTGTAAAATTCATGGTTTCAGTAAAATCTAATGACACACAGCCCTCAATATAACATGTTTGACTTTGTATCATAAATAACTAATTTGACAGTTTGAGACTTTGGTGTTAATTTAACATACTACAATTTACAACTAACAAGCAGTAAGTAACAGGGCATATATTGTCCGTATTGACTTGAAAGCTGATTTCCACCCTTTCTCTAATATCTTATGACTTCCCTGTATTGACTTGGGACTTGATTTGAGCCTTTCCTGCACTGACTCAGTACACAACGTAAGACTCATCTATGTTGACTCGACATGTTTTATTGCAAAGAGCGTGTCACATAATGTTTATTTTTGATGGTTTAATACTACATAACAGAAAGCTTTTCTAATAGACTGAACAAAACGGTCGTGACCGCAGATTTCTCAGAATTCACCTAAACTAATTTGAAACAGGTGAACTACCTTCTTTGACCCTGTTCTTGGTCTTTGTTTCACCAAAAGCGCATAAGTCCTTTTAGTAAACCTGTTCACTTGTTTATGAACCTTAGATTTCGTGTGTCGATCTAAATCTAGAACTAGACTGTTTTACAGATCTTGAATAGTCAACGTGCAGCAACTCAGAGATCGGACGAACTATATCAAAGCAGTTTTCCTTTATCTAGACCAACTTGATTGTTTCCCTTCTCCTTCACTAAGATCAGTACAGATTAGCACTTTAAGTGGCAGTTCAGATAAAACGAACCATCCCCAAAACCCCAAATACGGTTGGTCATGAGCTACGAGGCTAATATATGTCTAATACATAGCTAAGAAGTTATGTAAACCCACACTTATCTCAGACCACATTGAACTTGACCTCTAACAGAACTGCTTATACAGTTTCTGATGCTGTACAACATGCCATCTTCTTTAAACATGAACTAAAGTACTGATCAAATTCAGAGTTTGAGATTGTTTCTACTGCTGTTTTTAGCTGTGAGAAATGTTGAACAAGAAGAGTGCTTTCCTGTCACTTGCTAGCAACATTAGCTTCACAGAGCCAGTGTAGAAGTAAACATGTCTGGGGGGGGGGGTGTTAATCAGTTCAGAAAGTGATCAGATAGTCCAAATAAACCAGTATGCACTGAAGTCTGAGCCGAACACATTCACAGATCGTCTGGGTTACATTTGGTCAAGGTCTTAGCAGTGTGTAGTGAAAGTCCCGGACCATACTTTAGGAGCAGCTACTCAAGTAATGTCCTCTGCGGAAGTGTGTACTCATTCTGTATTGTTTTGATTGCTTCTTCTTCTTCTCTAATGTCCAGAAAAGTCAGTACAGGAACTGGATCGCTGCCTTCTGCTGGTTAAAAATAACAACGCATTCTGTCTTTTTAAGCAGAAATGATTCCGTATTTATTTGCACACAGAGTGGGGAGGTGAGATCCTAACACTTGGACGAAATGTGGAGATGCGTTCTAATGCTAAGTGTGGGCTGATGTATTCAAATCGGTCCTCCTGTGATCGGAACACCCAACATGAATATTACCGGTTTTACAACCATCATACCCAGGAACCTCCTCTACCTCAAATTGATTAATTCAGCTCATGAAAGGCTTGGTGATAACCCTCCAGTAGGCTCCTACAGTATTGAATCATTCATCTGTGAGAATCAGACCAGATCTGCTGTCCTCTTACCACTGTTTTTGTTACTTTTCTCTTCTCGCAGAGGATGATTTCTCAGTGATCCAGCAAGAAATTGTGATGGTGAAAAGCTGCAAGCACAGCAACATCGTGGCCTACTATGGCAGCTACATAAGGTGAGACTGAAGGGGAATGGGCAACCCTTTATTTTACCAGTGATGGTGCCTTTAGAACAAATTTTTTTACAGCGGGTGCAGGGCTTTTTTTTGTAGTATTAAAATAGACTGAAGTCTATTAGCTGTACCTGGCATCATGTATTTAATTAATGTGGTGGTCTGAGAGGTCCAGTGTTTTCCAGGTGTTGTCAGACATGACTGTAGTTTCTATAAGAATTCTACACTTATAATCATTCATTGTGAGTCCATACAGACGTATAAGGAAACTAAGCTGCCCCTTCTGAAGTAATTGTTTTTGTGATGTCACAAAAAGCAACATATTTACATATATCTGCACTGTGGTTTAGGCAGAAAACAGGGCAGGACAGAGCAAATATAGGCAAATATCAGTCTTAAAGGAACAGTAACAAAAACAGCCTGTTTTATTTTAAGGGTCAAAAGGCAAAAATAACTGGTGTTATTTAATAACACCTTGATGAACCAAGGTTAACTAACAGCTAAATACTTTAACATGGATAATGAAGATTTAGCATTGATGCTCTCAGGACACACCAAGGGGTGTCCTGGTTAATTAAGCAAGGCTTTTAAGCCAACTTGGCATGTTCAGTTCAGGAGGATTTGCAGGATGTTAAGTGGATAAAGACAAATCATGAAGATAAACTACGAATTTCTGTTTAGGGCAAATAAACTGTGGATCTGTATGGAGTACTGTGGCGGAGGGTCTCTACAGGATATCTACCATGGTGAGTGGGACTGATAAACCAATATGTTTATGATAAACAGTGTGGTCAAGCCATGCCAGTATTTCCTTTGGCCCTTGTGACCCTCTCAATATCTCTTTTTTTTTTGTCTCAGTAACGGGCCCTCTTTCAGAGCTACAGATAGCTTATGTGTGTCGAGAGATGCTTCAGGTAAGATCACATTCATCCACATACTTCAAAAGTCAAAGGTCATTGTTCTTATGTTCTGGTGTGAATGACTTTGTTTACTATGTAAAAACAGACTCAACAACTGCAGTCCAACACACGTTCTGTCTCTTTTTTTTAACAGGGGTTAGATTACCTGCATGGTCAGAAGAAGATTCACAGGGACATTAAGGTAAGCATCACTTAAACTGGAATTTTACACATCATCACTGTAATTAGGCAAAGCAAGTGTGTTTCCATAAACATTACTCATTTAATGTGCTTTGCAGAGACAAAAGAAGCATAAGAAGCATAAGTAAACATTAAAGTAAGCAATAAAATCAATCTAGAGAAGATGTAAGGATCAATTTTCGGATCAATTAAACTGAAGTCCCACTGATGTAGTTATAGCAATATGAAACGAAACAGATCAAAGTACACAAGTTTTGTTTTTAACTGAAAGCAGTAGAAAAAAAGACTGGTTTTAGACAGCTTTTAACACACTCAGGCCGGATCTGATCTCCATAGGGAGACCGTTTCACCCTCTTTAGTGTCAGCCCAATAGACAAGCAGACTGATATTCATCAAACAGTATAAGAGTTAAAAGATTTCCTTTTTTGTTGTTTATTTATGTAGTTTTTATATCACTTAAAAACATTGTATTCTTTGAACATTCTTTTTTCAAGTTTCATGTTTCATGTTTAATAAAGAACGTTTCTTTTTTGCTCTACACTGTTACACAGTATTTGATATGAGCTTTGATTACTGCAAAATGCGCTTATTTTAGTTGGGCAGGTTTCAACTTTCAAATGCGGGTTTTTATTTATTTGGACCAGATGATATTCAGCAATATATCTGTGACAAGAAAATGAATATAATCTCTTTATTTGCAGGGTGCCAATATTCTCCTGAATGACCATGGTGAAGTTAAACTAGGTGAGTGGTGCCTGGTAATGCTTGTCTCAACAGACAGATGTGTGTTCTGGGTGTGTGTTTGGCTTCCTAGCCAGTGTGAGTTTGTGTGTGTGTGTGTGTGTGTGTGTGTGTGTGTGTGTTTGTGTGTGCATGTATATGCACATGAGACTTGTTCTGTCTCTCCACCTCCTCTATGCATATACAGCTTCGGAAAAATATAAGAGACCACTGCAATTTACTTTTAAATCAGCATCTCCATGAGTATGACAGCCATTCCATGTTAGTGTCTGTTAAATTCCTACACAAACACCTCATTCTGCTTTATGAGGTACTGATTAGTGATCATCTGAATCAAATCTTATTTAAATAAAGTTTGATGGCAAAACACTACTATAAGTATGCCAAAGGTAATTGTTGCCATTTTGTTTAGTAGTGAACAAGAGATTTGTTTTCTTTGAAATATTCAAGTTCTGTAAACACTGCATCATTTCTTTTATTTTGATGTATTGTAATTTTCTTTAAAATTATGCTTTAAAGACCAATATGTTTTTGGAAATTAGAAGAAATATTGTCAACAGTTTAAAAAAAAGAACAGGCACAGCTGCTCAATAATTATAAAAGATAAAACCTGAGAAACTGAACATTTTTGCTGTGATCTATTATTGTTTCTGCAGCTGTCGATATAT
>JBBIGA010057603.1:1957-12597 GCA_037576975.1 Alestes dentex
AGTCTGTGGTGTGTGTTCAGTGTGTGTTCAGTCTGCGGTGTGTTCAGTGTGTGTTCAGTCTGTGGTGTGTGTTCAGTGTGTGTTCAGTCTGCGGTGTGTTCAGTGTGTGTTCAGTCTGTGGTGTGTGTTCAGTCTGTGTTCAGTCTTTTGGTGGAATGTGTGATCCAGGGATTTGGACAAGTAATACATTTATTTAAGCAAAGAGAAAACTTTTTAACCCATAAATGTGTTTACCTCATTTTTGTGGGGGGATTTTTAGGGCCTTTACGCCTTTAAAAGTGGATAAAATGTCGGGAATGGGACTTTTTGTCATCAGTTTAAAATGTAACGAAATGCAGATTTGTGTGAAGCAGTGAAAATATCAAGAAAATAACATGAAAATCTAAATTAAAATAATGAAAATAATAATAAAATAATGAGGCAACTTAATCCACATATTAGACTGTTATCTTAGCAGCTTCACATAAGACCAGAGTGCATATCTATTGACGGCAAGCATACATTACTTACTATAAACGGGTGTTGGTTACCTGCTTTCTTTTCACCTGAAAAACCGGTTGAATTACTAAACACATTCGTTTCAGCGGGTGGGCGAAGTCAGCCTGCCCCACCCGCTCAATCATCACTGTTCTGTTAATGTAAACATTTGTACAATAACCACTTAATACAATACCAAATCAGGACACGCTCCATCATTTACAAATTATTAAACTGTAACACTGATCCAAACCCTGCTAACCTGCACCAAAATCCTCCTCACATGACCCAGGACTCCCCAACTGCCACTGGAAATACCCTGGATTTGTTTATATACTTTGTTGTTCTAATCCCGTTGCTACTACTTGCTATTTTAGCACAATTATTTGATGTTATCTACCTAAATCTTTGCATTTCTTTGCATTTTTTGCACACTTTAATGACTCCGCTGTTAGAATAAGTATGTGTTATAATGTTGTATTCAATCACATTAGGGCTGTTTCTGCTCCTGTTACTGAACTGTATGTTGTCTTGGGCTGTAAATGATCGCTGTTGGACTTGTATTTTTTTCACTCTGTCTATAGTCCTGTCCTGCACTTGTGTAGTATTGTGGTGTTTATTTTTGTTCTTTTTGTTGCAACATGCTCCTGAAGGAACTTTGTGGTCCTGGAGGAATGTTGTGGTCCTGGAGGAACACTGTGGTCCTGGAGGAACACTGTGGTCCTGGAGGAATGTTGTGGTCCTGGAGGAACACTGTGGTCCTGGAGGAATGTTGTGGTCCTGGAGGAACACTGTGGTCCTGAAGGAATGTTGTGGTCCTGGAGGAACACTGTGGTCCTGGAGGAATGTTGTGGTCCTGGAGGAACACTGTGGTCCTGGAGGACTGTTGTGGTCCTGAAGGAATGTTGTTTCAATTCACTGTGTACTGTATAGATGGTTGGAATGACAATAAACACCTACTTGACTTGACTTGTTGACTAATGGTCCCCCACACAGTCTTTTTTCCAGCAGGAGGGACGGTTCAGTGTCATCTCAGTTCTTTTCGTGATACCTTTATCGCCTCTTCTTTTAAAGTTCAGCGAAAAAACATCTCTTTGTGAGCCAGTTTTCCCACCTCTTCCTGTCAGAGGCCTTCTTCTAGCAGCGCCTCTGTTTTCATATCTCTTTTTGTAGTGCGCTCTCGGTTTCTGTTCTGTATGTTCATGTTCTGTCTTCAGTGTCTCATGGCCATGAATACTTTTGTTGTGTCTTTACTACACATTTGGCCACAAACTACTTTTGTTCAGAATTACTTTATGGGAATGTCAGTCCAACCTATGAGGTCATCTCCAATTCACAGTGAGGTTAAAATGACTTTTTTTTTTCGTGGCCACCAAGATTCAAAACAATTTATGTTGTTTCACCTATATGTTTTCTATGTAAATACAATAAAAGAGCTAATTGTATTTCATAGGTCCAGATCAAACTCCAAAATATTTTGGCACCTGTGGCAGCTGAAGACTGAAAAACACCATGTGACATCCCCTTCTCTGTCGATTTTATCATTTTGGAGCTGCCATGGTTTTTACACAAATGTGATTTAAGGAAAAAGAGGAGAAGTCATTTTTATAAGATACTAAGTTTTGACACGCAAGCTTTCAAATTAAGAGATTAAGAGACCTTGACCGCACAGGGCCTCTTACGCAGCTCACAGACCGTTTACTGATTTCAATTCTGCAAATTTAGGTCGGAAACAAGAACTCTGGCTCACATGTTTAACTCAGTGTGTGAAAGGAAAATATTGGACTTATATAGGACCAAGTTTAAAAATGAAGAAAATAAAAATTAAACGGTAAAAACCTTCTTAAATCTATATGACCAGCATACCTCTACTTCAAACTTACAGTCTGCCTGATATTCTCAGACCAGCCTCATATAATATTTACATGGATAAGAAATCAGTACTCCATTAACAAATACAATTCTTTACTATAAGCATTAGATCGAAGATGGCTTTCATTGTAGGCAGAAAGAACCATCAGCACACTGAATAATACAGTCAAAACTATTACATACAAAACGTGCATCAATTTTAAATATGCCACACATTTACATTTAATCAGATACGAGAAGAGTGATACATACTAATAGTCAAAGGTTTTTCATACCACAGGTTTTTAACACTTTTAACACTTGTCTTGTGATCTACATTATAATTATGATTTATAATTATATTAAGTGGTTTTATGTAGGTCAATAGGGACGAATAAAATATATGACATTTTCTGTTTAATAAAGGTACTCAGATGGTGAACATACTGTACATTTATTTGTAGCAAAGAATATTGAGTGCATTTTTAGTAAATATTAAGCGAGAAACACGCAAATGTAAAAACTCTCAGTATGTGCCAAAACTAGTGACCGGTAGTGTACACGGTTACCGTCAGAACAAAACTTTGTGTTTTCATTTTTGCTGTTCTTCTATTTCTGACATAATTTGAAAGCACCTGCTGAA
This sequence comes from Alestes dentex, assembly GCA_037576975.1. NCBI lineage: Eukaryota > Metazoa > Chordata > Actinopteri > Characiformes > Alestidae > Alestes > Alestes dentex. Next base: position 4,929 of record JBBIGA010057603.1, read on the forward strand.
AATTTCACAATGAACAGACAGAAATAATCTAAAGTTACTTGGAATAAAATGTCTTTGCATTAACTTACAGTTAAGGTTTTTTTTTTTTTTGACCCGGCGACATGTTTTCAGTATGACATTCAGCAAGCTAAGCGACCTCCTCCATTAATTACATTATTTAACAGCTCTTTACTTCCAGAGCTAATGCAGAGAGCAATGACCCTCAGAGAGACGTACCATTTCATATCAAACCACATCCAAACAGATAGAAATAAACCCAGTCGCTAGCTTCCTCACCATCATGCTAATCACAATTTGCATTAGCATACTACCCCCCACACCTCTTCTTTGGCTGTTCAGAGAGACTTTTTTAAATGACATTTACATTTGCAATCAAATATCAGATCACTTGTGTGGGCTGGCTGTGGCAGAGTGTGTGACAAAGCTGGTCATTTCAGTTTTGAGGTTAGTGATGTAATAGGTTGAAACATTTACCCTCACTATCGCGTCGCCGCAGGCCTTTTTGGGCCACAAAACAGGACCAGCCACTCTGCTTCTGCTTTCAGTGTGATGCAATCAGTGTTTACAGAATTTCAGCTGTGCGATCCAGATCTCAACAGCAGAAAGTGACAGCCCACTAAAGGCCCGATGCCTCATGCATCATCAAAATATACTCTTTTTTAAGATGGCATTGTTCAGGTTCCAGCTGAGGCTGGTGGTTTAAAATTGAAAAAGTTTTCGTGGAAATAGTCAAGTAAGCTAATAGGTAATAGAAAGAGAGGGAAACTGGAAGAAAGAAAAAGTACACAAACATGCTGTGCAAAAACTAGCACTATCACCCTCTTCACGAAAAGCGAAAGACAGGACGGGAATTTCAATAATGGGAATCTCCAAAGAAAAGTAGATCTGCTGACTGACTGCCAACGGCACGAGAGCAGATGTTGCGTCAGAAACAATAAAGGCTATCGCTTATTTACTGATGATGCAAAGCAAGACAAAGGCGTAATCTGTTTTACAGTTCACATTTTTCATGTCAATTACAGTTTGCATAACTTGTCAGAAGTCCAGTGGGGTTGTTGACAAGTCTGTTGGGGATCTCCACAAGCGAAGAACCGGTTTACCTCGACAGAGACGATGTTCTGGGTATGGTCTTCCAGCACACCTGTCTGATGACATCCTGTGAAACAGCGTAAAACTGAAACACTACTGCACCTGATAGCACATCATTCACATTGTCATCAAAAGAAACATACTCTACAATTAGCTGCCACAGATTAAAGTACTGCTCATGCAATATTTGATCAATCAATCAATTGGCAGCACCCTAAAGCTGATTACATGTAAATCACACAGCCACTAGATTAATGATTTTGGTCCATTGCCAGGCCAAAAATTTAATTACAAGTGCTCCATCTCTGGACAGAGCTCAGTAAATCTCTGCCTTTTGATAACCAGTGTCTTGATGTTCTGAATTATTGGTTCAGGATTAAGTACTAAAGCTTTGCCTTCAGAGCATTTTTATTCTGAGTGCTGTGAAATGAACCACACCGTATCTTACAAGATTCACTGGTTTCACCCTGCGGATCTGGACACTTCAGATTCTGAAGATAGAACTCTTCATGCAAACAATCTTTCCACTGCAGTTGTCAAAAGAATGTCCTGAGAAAGAAAACTGACAAGTCAAATGAACCATAGAGGAAAAAGGACAGAAAACCTAGATTCTCGCAACCACACACAGATGAGACACATTGACCAAAAGTTTATGTTTGCTGTGGGTTGTTTGCTCGAGTCTAGGTGCTCTGTAGTACATTAGGGATATTCATTCCATTTTAAACTCACACTTTTCAAAGTGTGTGTAATATTAATACACCTTTAACATTAAATGTACAAGTTATCTGTTTCATCCCATTGCCTGTCACTTAATCGATTGTTAAATATCTAACACTGGTCTGGTGATCCACATTATAATTATAATTATATTAGTTGCCTTTTTGTAATACACCAACCCAGTTGTTTGAAAGGCTCTTATCAAAATGTAGATTTCAGGTTTGACAGCTTTTAGTGAAAGCACATGTTACAGAATCAATCAGAAAATCTGCACAATGCAAAGACGGAGTTTCGGTTACACAGAGCCGTGGAGTTTATGCAAAGCCTAGTGGAATCAGAGGACAGTCTTCTCTTTGTGGGAAGAATTCCACCATGGCAATATGTACACACATTATTTTCCAACAGTACATATTCTCACTCTCTCACTGGGTATATTTGGAAGGATGAAGAGAAAGATAGATAAATAAATAAGGAGCAGTCCTGTGTGATGTGCATTTTCTGAAAACGGAATGGGACTTTCACTGAGAAAATATAACCAAACGCTGCTTGATTTGTTTGCTACAAATGTTCAGACAACCAGTGATTTTCATAAGAGCACTCAGTCTAAAACACTGTTCACACTGAATTGGTTTTTCCAGTGGAGCTTCTGGAAAGTCTGGAAATTTGAAAGGGAATTTTTGACTGTCTGATTCGTATGGAATAAAGTAGCTGTGCAATTTTTTTCTAAATTAGCACAGACAGATCAAACAGCACAGCAGCACCTACTGTGGACATAAGTGTTACACAATAGACCCCACAGTATATTTCATTAATAAGGTACCTCTATAAGAAATGATGACTATACTGGTTTCTCTGTAGGGGTTATCAACCGAGAAACTGTCTCGTGCCTGTAGACCCCGGGATAGACTCCATGTACCCTTGACCCTAGTAAGGATTAACCGGTTGCAGAAAATGAACAAAGTTCATATTTAAGCCATAAAATAATTTATGTAATATGTAAACATTATTAAACAATATTCAAAAGCTCATTTTGAATACATTGTTTTGAGGACTGCCATAATGTCAGCTGGTATTTAGATGTATGCAAATGACCTCTGACTGACAGCTAGTGAGAATGCAGATCATTTACATATCGTGACTGTTGGAGCGCAATATAATTCAAAAATGGCAGTTCCCTTCAGCCACTTTATCTTTATTTTACAGCCAATGGACTAAAAAGAAAACAATTATCCTGTTTTATTCAATTGAATCTCCAAACCAACTGCACAATACAGCATCAGGTTGAGATCAATTACTGAGTTCGATTACGTATGAAGAATTATGAGATTTACTGAGATGCTTTATGAATCAATAATAATGGAATTGTTTGAGGGTCAGAGAGAAGGACAAATATAGGAATGTATTAATGGAACCTGTGACTGTCATGGAGATATTATTAAGTCATTGTTTTATTTATTATAACTCTACAAAAGAATCACCAATTCATTTATATGCATTTCTGATTGCAGGGTGAGGAACTGAGGGCCGGAGCCTCTCCGCTCAAATGCTCTGACCAAACCTGGTAATCAGCTAAATCAGGTACGATTTCGTTTCAAAGTTTTTGCACACTACAGGTTTCTATGTCAAATAAAAACAATTTCCTTTATAAGATGAAAGAATCTGTAACAGTGCATGTCTGACATCTTATTAACTGATTGTGTGGCGACGCGGAGTCACATTCTAAACTTAACTTTAATATTTAACTTTAAATATATTAGTTAACTGTTTCATATAGCTCACTTGCCTGGTGATTCCCATTATAGGTGGCTTTTTGTAGGTCAGTAGTGATTAATTAAAAACATAACAAAGGAACTTAAATGGTGAACATTTATTTATACAAATGTATTTGTTAGCAAAGAATATTATTTTTTAGTATTTATTAAGTGAGTAACATACAAATGTAGAAAAATATCAGTGTGTGCCAAAATGTTTAACTAGATTAGTGTAAGTTGATTAAAGGAATCCAAACTTCCAGGACTGGAAGACAAAAAGGAATCCAAACTTCCAGAACTGGAGTTTCCTGTTGGTGCTGTTTGAATTGGTGATGATGTAAAAGCCACCTGTGATGAAACATTCACAGGGTTAACTGATGGACTAAACCTTCAAACGTCACCAAATCTTTCTTTTCTTTAGATGCTCCCAGTCTTGCTCAGATTAGTTTATTATGGTGATCAATCCCATCTCAGTCAATCAGATCTGATATCCCATCTCGGTAAATCTGATATTTTATAATCGTAATCACATTTTGTGTGCAGTATGCTGGCAGCTGGCCCTCTAACTTAATTATGTTAATGTTGTAATGCTGTGAAGTGTGTTGCTTATGGACAGAAAGTGTGTCGATCTTATCCCTGTAAAGCAGTATTTTTTCCTTTGTGTCCTCGGGAGATAATGAGTCCTCAGTGAAAGCCCTCGGGGCAGCGCTGCTGTTTACGCTTGTGGTTTTCCTTTTGATTCCACTTTCTATCATGCCGAGGAAAAGTGTGCAGCTTGGAAAGTCCGCACAGGCCTTCATTTTTGATTCATTTGAAAGCAGCTCAACAAGTAATCAAACTTTTCAGAGTCTTGCAGATCCATTACCTCTTTGGAACTTTAACGGATTTCGCTGTTCGTGTTTTTAAAAGCAAGTCTCATTTCATGTATTCAGTCACTCATTAGCTCCAGTCTTCGGCGGCCTGTGTGTGTGTGCGTGTGTGTGAGAGTGTGAGTGCTGATGTGCGGGGGTGGGGGAGGTGTACGAGAGCGTGTTGGTGTGTCTGTGTGCAAAAGTGTTCTTTCCCTTTACAAACCAACCTCTCCTCCCCTGACATCACTGGACTTTCCCCTTCCTTTTACATAAATAAGACTTCACCTCTATCAACAAATCCAGTACAAGATACATCTTCAAACTACAACCCTGAACAAGCTCTGATCAGTTAAGGCCTGGCGAGGGGGTCATAAATAACAGACATTACAGTGCGATATAACAGTGACATTACTGACGCAGGATGGAGAGCAGCACACTGACAGTGGTGGATCTCGAGATGGGGTCAGGGGACGTCTACCAGGCGACCGTGAAAAGCGGGGAGAAGTCCAGAAACAGGCCGTGGAAGACGGTTGGCGCAGTTTTCTTAGTCGCCCTCTGCGTTGCTGCCTCAGTCTTGTTCGCCTGGAACTTCACAGTAAGTGTGAAGCCACATTACAGGAAACTGTTTATTTGTACACTTCACAGATATGAGAATGAAATGACAAAGACTAAAGGTTCTTGCAATGCTCCTCCACAGAGTCGCAGTCAAAGAGAATCTACCACAGCGTTCCAGAGGTCTTCAACCCCAGGTGAGCAGCATCGGATGATTCATTTTAGACATGCAGCGCCTCTACATGAGGGGAATGTTCATATTATTTACAAGAAAGGCATTTCTCCAGACAGACATTTAACAAGCTATTAAGTGATGGAACAGTTAACTAGTACACTTAAAGCCAAAGAACAGTTTACAATTTGACAATCAGTTAATATGATGTTCCACATGCACCGTTACATATTCTTTCATCTTATAAAGGAAACCTTTTGTATTTGACTTGTTTTCATTTATAGCTGTTCACTCAACAACTTTGCAGTGTTCAACAAGCACAGACGTCTGCATGGCATGACATTATTCTAAACTGTCACTGTTTCTTTTCCTCAGGACCTCACCCGCACATGCTTGCCAAGAAAACAAAGGCTGCCATCCACTTGAGTGGTGAGTTCTGAGCTCTGCTACCTTTTATTGTTTTTTCCTATTCAAGCATCACAACAGGGAAGCATAACTTTGCCAAGTCCTCGAAAAAAAAAGCAAAAGTCGTTTTATCAGATGTTTTGTTGGCCATTAACCAGATCACTCACAGCAGCTTCCTATTGTGCTGATGATGTAATGCCAGATGGGGAAGTCTCACAGGTTTTAAACAGGTCAGGAGATAAGGAGGGCTTACAGCCATGTAACTAAAAAGTATAATCTGTATAAAAACTTGATCTGTATAATCAAGTTTTGACCAAAAAAATGTGCTTAATTTTAATACACAATAAAGCAAAGAAGTCATTTAAGACCTTTTCTTTTGGTCCCTTCTTCATGAAATGCTGACATTTTCAAACGGTTTGGGCCCCTAAACTCTTCAGTTCAAACCATCTGGGTGGGGGTGGGGGGGGCTCCAGCTCTTCATCCTTTTAGAAAAAAGGTACAGCCAGTTCCCGTTTTTATATATAGCCTTTTAAGGAAAGATTCTACCTCAAATTAAACGCTTCCCACCTGTAGGGACTCTCATTTCATCTTTTCAGCGCGTTCTGGAAATGTGTGATGCTTGCCATTAAAACATCTACCTCCTGTAGTTTCAGGTCAAAAAGACAATACTGAGCGTCTGCACTGGATGAATAATGTGGACCAGTCCTTTTCCACTGGTGACCTCAAGCTGGAGAACGACGAGATCGTCATTCCATCTGATGGCCTTTACTTCGTGTACAGCCAGGCGTCGTTCGATATGCAGTGCAAGTCAGATGACAGCAGAAACACACTGAGTTACATCATCCAGTGGAGCTCTCCGGCAATCTCTTCCAGCAGTAAAAAGGATCTGCTCACTGGGGTCAAATCCATCTTCTGTCAGTACAACTCAGAAGAGGAACAGGAGAACCAGGACCGCGTACAAGAAGTCATCTACCTTGGGGCTGTCTTTCGGCTTTATAAGGGGGACAGACTGTCAACGCACGCCGGTCACCTTTCAAACATCCTGCCAGAGAGCTCCCAAACCTTCTTTGGGGTGTTTCAATTGTGAGGGTTTCAGGACTGCGGAAGACCTTTTTGCCGAGAAGGTCACTTGCTGACAAATGCAAAGACAAAATGTTTTATGTTAAAACAAAATCGTATTTCCCCAAGTGGTCAAACTGAATCACACGAGGGATGAAATATTATGTTTAAATAATACAACGTGTCAGAACTGCTGCCACAGTTCTTTTATCTGCAGATCCTATTAATGTGTGATGTCTGACATCCTGCTCAGGCCTAGAAGCTGAGAAACAGCTGAGCACTACTCTCTGACCTCTGTAAGGACCAGCGTGTTAAACTTATTTGAATACTGAGAAATGTTGCATGGCTCACTACAAAGAGTGCCCTGTAGAACGCAAACGTTTGCACTTATTTGTTTTTCTAAATCAGCTCAAAGCTTATTTAATCTATTCATGTATTTAACTGTTTTTATTCAGTATATTTATTTGATTCTATTTATTTAATGGGTGTGAATGAAATGGGTAAAAACAATACCGTGTTCTTACATCACATGCATTTTGAAGAGGCTGTGCTGGGCATTATATGCTCTTTAGTTTGGTTATATTTAAGAGCATTTTATTTTTCAGAGTGATCTCATTCTGAGGCTCTTACATATCAGTGCGATGTAAACGTATGACTTGACTGCAATCAATAAAGGCATGTGATGAAAAAAAAAAAACCTTAGTCATGTAGATGAAAACAGAAACAGTTTCCTTTTTTTCTTTTTCTTTTTTTTTTTTTTTTGCAACTTGTGAGCCAGAACCCACATCCTGCTTCATCTCTCATCGTCCCCTCCGGCCCAAGTCACGCACCAATCAGAGGATCCAACAGCAGCCGAACTCTCCACACACTTCCGGAGATTGTCCAAGAATGAAGTCATTATTTCACTTTTCAAGCCTGGTCTCATAGTTTATTAGTCCAGGTTTGGCCATGAGTCAAAAAAGGGGGTGACATCAGCTCTCAAGAATAAAATACCCATGAGAATGTGTGATTTTTTTTATCTTAACATCATCCCCCACATCCCCACCCCCACAACTCACCCACGCCCCCCCCCC
>JBBIGA010057633.1:0-12596 GCA_037576975.1 Alestes dentex
GGGGGGGTCCAAACGAATAATTATGAAATGTGAGGGGGACACGTCCCCCTCTGATTGAATGGCGGCGACGCCCATGTGTGACAAATAAAATCTGAATCTGAATCTTGTCTTGTCTGCAGCTATGCAGCCACATACACAGCAAGCTATGATGCACTGTTTATTCTGACACCTTTCTTTCAGAACCAGCATGAACCTTTCCAGCAATTTGTCCTACAGCAGCTCTTCTGTGGGATCATAACAGACATCTAGTCATCCCTTTCCTCCTCACTCGCATCAGTTAAGCCTTGGGGCCAATGGGCCTGTAGACATTCTGACCCAGTTGTCCAGCCATCAAAATCTGACCCTTGTCAGAGTTGCTCAGATCCTTATACTCACCCACTTTTTTCTGCTTCCAACCCATCAACTTCAAGAACTGACTGCTCACTTACTGCCTAATATCTCCCATCCCTTTGGCAGGTGCCACTGTGACAAGGTATCCAATGTTCACTTCATCTGGATTCAATGCTTGTGGCTGATCGGTGTATGTACACATCTCTTTACTGTTCTGTACACATTTCAGTTAGTACCCTTCAGTGTCACTACCTCTATCATTAGTAGCATAGCCTTCTATTTCTTACTCATAACCATTCTTACCTTGCACATTATTTTATATTCATTTGTATTCTGTATAAACATTCATTTCATTTTAATATTCAAATTTATTCCATGTACATCTACATTAATTGCACATTATTGCTCTTTTGCACTTTGGTTAGATGCCGACAGCATACTTGTACTCTGTGCAGTGACAATATGGTTAAATCTAATGTAATCTAAATGACCCCTGTTCTGATTCTGCCTCATTAAAATGCAGTCCAGGCTGAGACATCCAGCATGAATGAGCTGGGCTTAATTAGCCTGTAGGCTGAAAAGTCGTACATATATAAAAAATACTTTGTTCTGTGTGACATTCAAAATGAATTCAAAACAGGTTGTTTTTGCAGCTAAATTTCCATAACAGACCGTATGCTGTGTTTGAAACATATTTTATTTGAAACTGTAGAAATGTTTTCCATGAAACATGCTTTTTAATGTAACTGTATCACTTCATCATGCACTTTTAGATTATACAGGTCTGCTGGTGCTGGTTGGTGCTATATGGGACCACTATAGACACTGTTGTGTGCGGTGCAGTATTGCTGTAGCTTTTACATAGGGTTTACATTTACTGGCCACTTTATCAGAAACCCCTCAAAGTACAGTTAGAGCCTGTTGCTTATCTGTTAATATACAGTTTGCGTTACTGATCCTCTCGCCCTTTATCAGCGGTCTATTCCTGACCACAGAGGCGCTCTTGGCTGGATATTTAAGAGTATTTAAGAGTATCTTAAGAGTATCTAAATGGTAGGTGTTTCTGATAAAATGGCCAGTGAGTGGAGATTTAAGGTAGAAGAGTCTCTAAATGGTAGGTGTTCCTGATAAAATGTGTAAATGGATGGCAGAAGAACACAATAGTGCAGTGTGTAACAGAAATACTTGATAAAATGAACTGATAATAGTATATCAAGCTTGTACAATGCCATGAGGGCTTGTATCCCATGTATTCTGATTCTGTGCAGCTCTGTGCTTGTGGGTGCAGAATGTTCTCCTCCATTTAGGATGACCACCAAGAATTTCAACTGAAGTTCGTCAGCTGTTGCCACTGCGACCCATAACTGCATATCTCTCTTCCCAACAAACAAACTGCCGACTGGGTCTACACACACACACACACACACACGCACAGACACTGTGGTGGACAGTGACGTTGCAGTGCCCTTACAGAAGTGGATAACATTTCAAAAATGTTTAAAAAAGTAACATTGTGAAGTAGCCGTTCCAGAAGTACGTTTCAAGAGCAATTCTCTGAAATGTCAACAACAACGAAAGTACCCCGCGTACGGTGTTTGTCACTCGAAAAGCTTCCGTTAAGTGGTGCTGACTACCATCACTCATTGTGTGAAAGTTATTTATAAAGATCTTGACACCCTTGGTGATGGTTTTAAAACCCTGTGGGAAAAAGCTTCATTTGGCTTTGTTTTATTGGACTCTGTGCTTATAATAACATGAGTTACAGAAGAGGCACAGAGGGACTGAACAGGAGGCAGAATTAAACAGCAAAATAGGCCCATACGGGGCACCTAGAACCGCCACACTACCACCACAAAAAACCGTATCGTTTCTTGCTGTAATGTCCAGATCATGTGTACCTCTTTATTTTTTATACATAGGAAAGAAGATTACCTGCGAAACTTTGAATTCAGTCTGTGCATAACCCTAACCCCAGACAACTCAAACCATCAGCTAATATTTATCCCTCGTTTTCTTTCATATGCTTTTGGTTTGAAACACTCTAATCAGGACAAAATGCACCTGAAAACAGAAATACTGAAAAGCACACAAACAGACAAACAATCAGAAATGTATAAATGAATGAATGAATAAATATATGAATAAATCCATGAATGAATGAATGAACGAACCAATAAATGAAAAAATCCCTTAATTAATTGATTGTTATTTACAACTCATATATTAAAAGTGACGTATTTAAACAATATATGTAAAAACCAATATCTTCTCTAACCTGTCCATGCCAATGCTGTTTGTTTGGCTTCACTGCGCATGTGCGTTTCCCGTCCCGTATCCCGGCAACCGAGACTTACAGGCAGTTTTGGCCCAACTTTCAAACAAAATAACGCATTAAAACATGGACGTTTTATCTCAGGCCAAGTTCAAACCACTCTCTGCCCTGTCTGTCTTTAGTTACATACCACCGAGAAGAAATGACTCCAAAGAAAGAAGCTATTTCAACTGCATTCCCAAGGTAACGTTACAGTTAACAGTGAAGTTTGCTAACGCTAACAAAACACCTGTTATCTAGCTTCTAGCTTTTAAACGTTTTTCCTGAAACTTTTTTTCCTGAAACGTTTAATGTGACTGTATGCCACATAATTAGCGTTTCTGTTTAGTAGTAAACTCCTACGAGTTTCCCATTTATTTTCAGGCTTCAGCAGGGCTGAACTCTTAATACAATATATGGACAAAAGTATTGGGACGCCTGACTATTACACCAACAGAGACTTTAATGACACTGCATTCAAATCCATAAACTTTAATATGGAGTTGGTCCCGCCATTGCAGCTAAACAGTGTTCACTCTTCTTGGAAGGCTTTCCACAAGATTTTGTGGAAAGCCTTCCAAGTAGAGTGGGAATTCTGTGGGAACTGATGCCCATTCCTTCTGTAGAGCGTTTATGAGGTCAGACACTGATGTTGGACGAGAAGGCCTGGCTCGCAATCTCCGTTCCAGTTCATCCCAAAGGTGCTGGTTCGGAGTTCCACACCGAACTCATCCAGCCATGTCTTTTTGGAGCTCGCTTTGTGCACTGGGGCACAGTCATGCTGGAATAGAAAAGGTTCTTCGCCAAACTGTCCACAAAGTTGGAAGCATGGCGTTGTTCAACATGTCTTGGTCTGCTGAAGCAATAAGATTGCCCTTCAATGGAAGCAAGGGCCCTAGCCTAAACCCTGAAAAACTGGTGTGTCCCAATACTTTTGTCCATATTCTGTGCTGTTAGAAACACTGCCATGACTTGAGTACCGAGGAGGAACGTTTGTAAAGGTGTATCCACAAGTGTGGGTCAGTCACTGATTTCATGTAGCACTGGATAATTATGTGTTCTCATTATTACTGTGGGACATTTTGTGTTCTCCAGTAAGAGGAACCCAAAGACATTTACCATCCAGGTTAGATCTTTTATTCAGTAGCAACAGCAGCAGCAGTAGTAGTAGTGTCAGTAATGCACATTTTATATAAAGTGTCTATAACAGTATCCAATAGACCCTAACTTTAGTTCTACCAATATACACTTTTCTTAACTACACCTCCTTCCTCTTTAAGGCTCCAGAAGTGTATTTGTATGACTGCATACATCGGCGAGCTGAAGGTTATGATAAGAAGTTGCACAGAGATGACCGAGAACACGCCAAGAGCCGTGGGTTGGACATTTTCAGTGAGGTAATTTGCCTCAGAAAGCTTTTTAGGTTAATTTAAATCAGAACTTGAAGAGCCCTTCTTGTATATTTGTCTTGGACTTTATTTTATTCTGCACTAATAATGTTTGTATGGTGTTATGTACCAAAAAACAAGTGTAATTCATCTTTACACAACTCTTTTCCGGCTTCTTTTTAGCCAGTACAATTGAACAGGTTGTTTAAATCTAGCAAGCTCTTGAAGCTTTACAGTGTTTACAGACATTTAAACGAGAAACATATGTTCTTTTTCTATGATAAGGATCTTTTAAGCAACGTCAGCTAAAATCTCATTCCTTTGCCTATCTGATTTTCCGGCTGTCTTCTGGGCCTTTCGAATCACAGACCTGTTCCTGGAGATCTTCTACCCTGTTCAGAGTTAAAAATCAGCAAACAATCCTGGCTAGGGATTGGAGTGTGAGCTCTCATCTTAAACTACCACTCCTGAGACAAGTCATGAACAGGTGTGTAGGGTCTGGGAGATTAAACTTTCAGTGAGGAAGATCTCCTGGAGCAGTGGCCACACAGTTTGAAGCCTTGGCCTTCGGTGTGCATGTTTGTGTCCTTTAAGATCAACAAAGTCAAGGTAAAAGGAAGCAACTGCATACCAGTAACACATTGTTGATTTACAACCCACTCTGACTCTGCCCAACCTTTTCTCAGGAATCATCAAGGTCCATACCTGTGTTGTCATCATCTGAGTACGGTCGACGGCTGCCACCACTCCTTTACAAACCAGGGCGCCAGTTTGTCAGAGTTGCTCGCATACGTTCAGAGTTTTACAGGAAAAACGGAATTACCAATTCCCTGGAGGAGGGGTATGGGTCTGTTGTTCCAGTCTGAGCATTACATTTGTTTTCCACAAGGAAACTGGCAAACAAAATAAACTTTGATTTCAAAAGTCTCTCTGAATCTTGAATCCTGAGTGTGTAGAGTCCAGTAATTTTTGGGCCACAACACACTTTAGTGTCCAGTGTTTCAAATCTAGAACAAGCAAATCTTAAGAATGGAAAACCTCATAAACTCGGTGTTCAAGACTGTTATGTAATAAGTACTGCAACTAATTAATACAAATATTTCCACACGTGTGTAAATTCTAAAATCAATGAAATAGTTTCTTACTTGCCATTTGTTTTCATCATACATATGTGTTAAAGGGGAGGTCCACTAATGTTTCAAATTTATACATCAATCAGAAGTTGCGATGTAAACAGGATGGTTTGATATGAAATGATTCATTGTAGAGAAACTTACAAACTCAATTTTCCTGACCGTGGTGGTGAATGGAACCAGGGCTCGATGTCTTTACCACAAATAGCCATTTTATTTACTATCCAGACCACCAATGAATCTGCACGTGTACTGAGTTTGATATGTAAAGTAATGCATGTATGTCTCCACCCAGAATAGATTTTAAAAATACATTTTAGGCTTAAACTTCAAACCTATTGTAAAGCAATGTCTCGGGTATTACACTGTGTAACTATTTTATGTAATAGCTTTCTCAAGAAAAGTAAATGTACCAGTTCATCAATAAACAGACAGAGATCTTTATATACAAATTTTTTAATGAATAAGAAAATGGTGGCACCAAAACAATGAACACACATATAATTAGTTTTTCCTTAAGTATTTTACAAACCCTCAGCTGTTCTGCCACGAACTGGGTTGCTCACACAGTGACTTGTCTGGGTTCGAGCCTCTAGAACTGATGAGTCCACACAGTCCTTGGTGAGAAATGTAGATTTGTTTACTGATGTTCTTTGCCATTCAGAAGATGAAATGCCGTAGAAACGTCCCCTTGTATGTGGAGTTGTGTTGTGTGTGCATGTATACAGTTGTATGTAGGTTCTTGGTCTGTATATGAGAAGTTCAAGGCATTACATTCCCCTGTGATAAGGTTCGGGTCATTTCAGTGTGTACAAAGAAAGTCTTGAGCTCCCCCTTGCCCTTCACATTTATGATTCCCCGACATGAGCACATGTATCCCAAAGTCTGTAAGATCCGACTTGTTTCATTGGTTACCTGAAATAATGGTAAACAAATGAGAAAAAATTAATTTTCCCCTAATGTAGTCATGTCACTAATACATTTGACATTAAAGAAACCATAGCATGAAAGCACAAATTCCTTGAAATAAATGAAAAAAAAAAATATGTCAGTATGTAAACACTATTAAAGTTTCAAAACACAGGCCCATTCTGTCCATATATTTAAACTAAGCTGCAAAAATGGCCCACTTTGAATTCTTGCCTTTATGATGTCACAAAAATCCAACACATTTACATATATCTGCCACCCTAGGTCTGCTTTTTGAATGATGCACGATACAGGGCAGCCAATCAGAATCGAGATTATTACATATATAATCAGTCATAAAGGCACAGTAACTAGAAGAGCCTGTTTCATTTCTAGAGAGTTTGGACATGGTCATGTAAAATGAATTAACGAATGTTAATGGTGAATAAAAATCACAAACGTCATAAGTGGACCTCATGAAAGAAAAAGGCAGCATTTAATTCACATTAAGGTGAAATTCATTTGGTGAAATTACATTTGCATACTTCGGATCTTGTTTACATCTGTTTAGACTTTTCATATATACATCTACATCTGAGGCTACTTACTTCTAGCCTTATATGTTCTTTTTAATTTATTGTACGTACATTGTACAGTTTCAGATATTTAAAGGACACGTTTCACTACACATTGTACTTGTTTAACAGTGTATGTGACAAATAAAGATTCTTGAATTTTGAGTCATGAAATTTAACAAAAAAAGAAGGCAAGCCCTGTCATGCTGATTGCAGTGTAGTGGAATAGGAACATACCTGGATTTTCCCAATTACCCCTGTGCTCTCCATTCTGCTGGCCACATTCACAGTGTTTCCCCAGATGTCATACTGTGGTTTCTGTGCTCCTATCACTCCTGCTATGACTGGTCCATGGTTTATTCCTGAAAAGCAGGAAATATACAAGGTCTTTGACGACACCTTGTGTGGTTGGATGTCTTGTATGTAAAAACGTGAATGCAGTTTAGTTTTACTGCAGTGCTCTGTTCTTTTTTTTTGCCAGTAGAAAGCTTCCTACACTCATTTTTCTAAAATGCTTTGGAACATTTTCACTGGTCTCAAAAACAGGTCTCAGATCTCTGAAAGTGAGATGATTCAGAGCTGGCCTGCATGATCTGAAGCCCCTGTCTGATTACTTAGACCGTTCCTGAGTAATTAATCTTCAGTCACACCTCATTCTCTCATTCTTGAGGATGGATTCCATTAGAGTATTTATCTACAGTATTTATATCCACCTCTCTTACTGACCACAGCATTTTGTGTATATAACATAGTGCATTTAGTACGGAGTATTTTCTGGAGAGTTTTAATTTGACTTTATGTGATATTTTACATCGTTCTTGTCTCTGTGCAGTCGTAACATAAACAATTTCCTCCAGGATCAATAAAGTTATCTGATTCTGAGTATTTTGTGGCTGAATAGAATAAATAAAAAAACAAAACAAAAAAAAACCCCGTCCTTCTCTTACTTACCCACTCTTAGCTTGAAGTCATTGAAGGAATGTTTGTTAATCACATCAAGTTTCCCCACCAGAGCAAAGGCGAACTCTACCATCGTGCCGATGTGCATGTACTGCCTGTCATGGTCCTGAAAGACAGAGAGATTATTTCACTGCTCTGCGCTCTCAGTTTTAGCCCCTTCAACACACAAACGATACACACTTATGTGATTTAGCATGATTATTAGTGTGTCTGGACTGAATAATTTGAAAACACAAGCATTTGTCCATTATCCTTGTTCATTGTTATGCGGATGATATCCAGCTCTATTTGTCTAGTAAACCTAATTCCACTCTCCCACCTTCTTCCCTTTCTGATTGCATTAATGAATGACAGTCGTGGTTTTCCTCAAATGTTCTTTAACTGAAGAGTGATACAACGGAATTTCTCTTAATTGGTACCAAATCAACACTTTCTAAAACGGATCGTTTTTCCATTACAGCTGACAACTCTCATGTCTTCCCCTCCCCTCAGGCTAAGAGCCTGGGTGTCATCCTTGATAGCACATTATCTTTCCAATCTCGTATCGGTAATATCACTCCGTCCGCATATTTTCATCTACGTAACATAAATTGTCTCTGTTGTATTTTTTTATTATTTTTTTTTACAAATTTGTGCGGTGTCCTTGAGTGCTGTGAAAGGCACCTTTAAATAAAAGGTATTATTATTATTATTATTATTATTATTAGTATTATTATTATTTTATACTTTTAAGTCCAAACCCAAGACGCACTTGTTTAAAATCGCATATTCTATTTAATCTCCTTTGCTCTGTTGTGTTTTTACTGTATTTGTTTTTTATTGTCTGTTCTTACTTTTGTAAATTTGTGCAGTGTCCTTGAGTGTTGTAAAAGGCGCCAATAAATACAATTTATTATTATTATTATTATTATTATTATTATTATTGGTATTCATTTCTTTACTTAGTATTTCTTTACTTAGTATTTGTCCTTTGTAAAGTCTTTAGAACCCACCACAATTCAAGAACCTGAGAATTCAAGATTTCTCAGGTTCTTGAACAGTTTTCAGAGTTAATTGTCTGTTTTACACACATTTAACCTCATAAAACCAGGAGAACATGGACAATGATCTAATGATAAATGTAAAATTAGGATATATAAAAAAATCATGCTATCTACTATTAGTAAAAGACTAAACACTGCCATACTTCTGTACTATGATTTCACAAGCAAAAAGATTTTAGAATAATAAACATTTAAATAAAGACAAACGCACATGTATTTGTTCTCTCAGACTGTCGAATGTCTTTTAGATAAAGAAGCTGAGCGTCCTCAGTCACTCGTTTAGCCCTGCCGGGCTGAGAGATGGAGCCAAACAGAAAAACAGGTTAATCGGTTTAGCTGATTCCTATGAGAGCTAACACTAGGAATGGGCATTTGAATTATTAATGCTATTCAAATGTATGAATGTTTATATGAACATGTAAAAATATGAAAATGTGATGTGATCATTGTATTCCCATTGAGAAAATATCCAATACTGCCATGAATAACCACAGGCATTAGAGATCTAAAGGTGCTCTAATAACACACTTACACAGAATAATGCTGGGATTCTCCCCCACTTCGTGGACTTCTTTACTTTTTCTTAAATAATTATGAACATTCGGCAACTGCGTGTTTTCTTTCACTGTTTAACATTCACTTTTTAGCGGCTTTTTTTTTTTTTTTGCATCAGGTGTATAAGACATTCAGACTGTCTAGTCTTTACTTTGTGCTGCAGTTCCATAGATTTACAGAGTGCAGCTCCTGCCATAGATAGTGTTATAGAGAGAAGTTCATGTCAGCTATAGTTTCCGTGGTGAGTTTGAGGGGGAAGTCCGTTTGTCGTGTCCCAAGCGTAGCCTTGCACCTCGCAAAGAACTGTTGTTTAAAACCTACCTGAGCGTACTCTGTTCCAGGAGTGATGTTGAGTCCAGTAGCAGCCATGTAGGTGCTGCCAATAGTCTTTATCTTCTCCACTCCACTGAATTTGGGTTTGGAGAGAAGCTGCCGATGATAAGAGGAGAGAGAGTCGGGTAAGGAATTAAAGGACATGCCTATAATGGTTTTAAATGTATCCATGCTTATTATATATTTGTTGAAGAGTTTTGTCTAATAGTGAAAAATGTCTTTAGTCATTTTGTCCAGGCATGAGAACTTTCTGTTTTCCCCTCAGTAAAACAAAAAATTCAAGACCTGGTCTTATAGCTAAATCATTTTAGTTTTCATTGGACATTCGCCAGCTTCCGAAGATAACCTGTATATTCACATTAAATTCAGAGTAATGCGAGCATGTGGTTGGGTTGATCAGTGATGGCAGTTCTATTCCCTAGAATTCAGCTCTAATACAGCTTTTCAAATCATAATTGAAAGTGAAATTGACAGCGACGAAATAGATGGTCGGCGTACGGAATGTGCTTCTACAGCACTCTGTACCTCATCAAAATCCGCTATGATCTCATTAAGAAGTCTGAGACACTCCAGCCCCTCCTTGTTCACGTCAGACTCGGTGTAGAATTCCTTGAAGTCCGGGATGGAGGCAAACATGACACACACCAGATCGTATGACTGGTGGTAGAGGTCCTGTGAAAAACGATCAGAGACACCATTAGCGGTGTAGTGAAGAGGGGTCTAGACTGACTGGAATAGTCGTTGATTGCACAAATTCTTGCATTTTGTTCACAACTTTCTGTTGAAAGGGTGCATTCCAATATTCTAATTGATGTCACACTTAATTGTTTTTGTTGTGTTTGTTGACTTGTTTTGTGGGATGAAAATTCATTTTTGCCGTATTTCTGGTATGTATTTTATATGAAGTAACTTTACATGAAAAGGAAAAAACGCTCACCGTGTTTAATGTTTAAGATCATGCAAAAAAATTTTTATTAATAAAGAAGGTTTTTTTCTAACAGAAATTTATTTTTTTCCACATTTATGCCATATGTTTTAAATATATATTAAAAGGAAAAATGTTCCCTATGGTTAAAATTAGATCGTGTAAAAATATTTTATTAAAAAAAGTGAAAAACAAATGTAAAGATGCAAGGTTTTGTTCCAACTGCAGTTATAACACAAACACTGTACATACACTCTAAACATAGTGTAGCACAGTGATTACTTGGAAAACCAACCTCTTTAGATTTAGATGTTTACCTTGCATTTAATGAGTATTAAGATAACATTTCTTTAATTTTCCAAAATACTAACCCTGACCCTAATCCTAGTCTTACCCGAAACCTAAAAATCAGATTTAATTGTTAATTGTTGAAACGTCTGAAGATAAATCTCCAAAGGAGAGGCAAATCCAGTGGAACCAGCAATAGTAATGACTTCTAAGGATATAAGATTTACTTTAAGAATCAGAATTGATGTGAATTGATTCAGTGTTCTTTGAAGTGTCTTTGAGATTTTGTGATGATGTACATGCTGTATTTTCTCAGCCTTTGTTCACACTTGTCTGTTGTGAATCCACCCACCTCATTTTTCCAGTTACCAGCCAAGAAGTGTTCGGCGACATGAGCTGGCAGGACGTTCTCCAGGAGCACTCGGTTGAGGTTCTCCATCGTCTCTATCTCCTCACACTCCCGTTTGAACTTGTTCCTCCAGAGGAAGTCTAACCTACAGTAATATTCATTCTGTTACAAGAGGACACAGAGGTAAAGAGATGCAGACATCTGATCACCTTGTGTGATTTTTCACAAAGCAGAAAAATAGAGAAAACTCAATGCACACACTGCAACTCTGTCAGGCACACTGGACAATTTTCTTGGTAAATCAGGCCTTTATTAGTACCAGATTACATCAGCTTTCTCTGTGAAGCAGCTTAGTATATCGAGCACACATTTTCCCCCTGAGAGTTAAGAAAAAAACATAGTTGCTGTAATTGGACTGATTTTGCTCTCCCAGCAGGAGAGGCTGTCAAACCCAGGCAGTGTTAAGCACTTTTACCACTTACCCTGAACTATATCAGCTTTTTTGTATTAGTACTATGGTACAATGAGCATTGTTTGGGAGGGAAGGCAATAATGAGGGAGATCCCCACATTTTTAACTTTGATACAGCTTGCATGTTGACAAGAATTTATAAACGTTCACTCCCCCACTTTCAGTCACCGCTTGATCTTCACTATGGTCGCAGGTCCCCGGAGCCTATCCCGGGGCCAGTGGGCATGAGCCTTTATAAATGTTTTTTTAAATAACAGCATTTATACATAAGTATCAGTGGTGGCTGCTAGTCTTTAAAACAGGGGAAGCTCATTTTAGGCCTACATCATGAAATTCATTACATTATTTGTACATAAATTCTGCCCTCTGTTCCTTTTTCAGAAAATGGTTTGTGACCCAGTCGTACTTCATCCACCTGCCATGCTATAAAGGGAGCAGTCTGAATTTACCTTTGATAAGATCAGAAACAGTGGCTGCAACAGCGGAGATCAAGTCATTTTGGACCGAGTGGGAAATACCAGAAAACACAGCTGATGAGTGAAATTGTGTGGCCAAGACAGAGTCATATGTAGCTCATGTTTCTTTAAAGTCTCTGTAATTCCCAGTATTTGCTGATTCACTGCTCCCATCATGACCCCTGAAGTCACATCAATCAGACGGTCATACTGGGAGAGCTGAAAAGACCCGTTACTTTTCACTGATTTTTGCACCAAATCAGTCTTGGGCATCGGTCTGCCCTGTTGTTTAATTTTTAGTCTCTCGTCGTAAAGAAGATTATTAAGTGGCTTTGCCAAAATAACAATATTACAATAACAATAATGTCAACAATATTATGCACAGCTTGCTAGCTGGTTGGTTTCCCCTTCCAAGAGCTCCTCTGTGAAACGAGGAGCAAACTCAAGAACGCTGTAATTTTTATTTAAAGAATTTTATGTACAAATGAAAATGTTTTATATCACCAGCAAAAAACACACTACGTGCAGCAGGTTGTCTCACGACTTCTCTCGCAGATCCGCTGGGACTGAG
>JBBIGA010057693.1:0-12595 GCA_037576975.1 Alestes dentex
GCATAGTGGATAAACACCTTTTCACCAGGTTTAGTTTCAGATCTTTTCTCCACTAGCTGAGCAGCTCCTGCAGATCTGAGAGAATCTACCAGGATTACATACATCTAACAGAGATGTAAAAAATAAATAATAATAAAAAAACAAATAGCAGCCTGACGGCTATATGCCTTTGTTCTATCAGTGTCTTTATGCCCACGTCTCTGAAAACCAGCAGATGCTGGAAGAACTCTGACTCTGAGAAGTTGGGAAAGTCTAACTTGCGTTCCAGGTCCTGAACTCAGAAGCTCCGTCAGACTCTCTTCACTCCGGAGTTTGACTGGCAGCCCATGGCAGGACGTCATTCAGAGTTCAGGCCTGCTGGCTGTCAGTTCAACCAGAACGTCGATCTTCTCCTGGCCCATATATTTCTCCGTGAGTTTGACATTTTGGAGCCCTGGTTTGACGACTCCAAATTGGATCTTCAGCTCGCAGTCTAAGGAGATTCACTCCTGGTCTCTCGCCCTTTTTTATTTTCCCTTTTTTTGATTTTCTCCCCAATTTAGTCATGTCCGGTTCCACACACTGGCTAGGACTCCCCCAGTCATGCAGGACCACCAGCACTTGAGAAGCCCCACCACATCTTCTCAGACTGCAACATAATTGGACTCAACACTCTTGGAGGAGAACATTAACCACCTCTGTTACATTAACTTACAGACACTGTGCTGGATTGCATCATACTGAGTGATGGGGGAGAGAGAGGTCCACCCCCCCCCCCCCCCAAAAAAAAAAAGAAAAAAGAGAGACAGAAAGTTAGGGTACATAGAATAAGAATTAGCTGAAAATGCCGTTATGCTATATTGTGAGGTGTACTGACAAATGCCAGAGTTGAAAAGTGTAGCCAGGCAATCTGAATAACACTGAACAGAACAATCAGATCAACAGCAAGGCGGAAACCTTTGGAAAACTTTCAGCTTGGTCTTAACCAGTTTTGGCACTAATGTGGGTTGTATTGCACTGAACTGAGAGGTCTTTGCTCAGTAAGATGTCAGTCAGCCAAGCTCTTATGAATATAATGTGAGGACGCGAGTAGGAGGGACATCTGATAGTACGATAAGGTTATATGGGGCCACACACTGACGGTATTTCTCTCTCTGACACTGTCTCACATCACACATGCTCCTGCAGACTGAAGAACAGACACATTCTCTCAATTAAGGATGACAAGCCAAGAACGATTTTGAGTCATATTTGCAGATAGGAAAAACAGATTTTGTGGGAACAACCCTGAAGCATGTATATAAACAAGTCCAGGGTAGCCCGCTTAGCTCTGGAAAAAAAAGAAAAAAAAAACGGTTTTTAGGCAAGGTTATTTACACAGTCTTCTAATATTTGTTCTGGTGAAGAATCATCAGTAAAGTTGCCAGAGCTGAAACCTGGTAGTGTCTAGACTTCAGTCTGCTGTGGTGAAGTAGTAGGCTGACGGTAGGGAAATGCCTTACAAATGCAGTGTTGTAAGGTTTGTGGAATGTCGAGGAGAATCTCATGACTGAGCCCTACTCTTTATCTTGCGTCCGAAGCATCTGCTAATGCTGACCTTTTTCAGATCGTCTTTATTGAAAGTTTCATTTCTGTAGCCCTGCACTGTTCAAATAGTAGCTCAAACAAAGTGCTCTGACTCGTGTGAATTTCTTGCTGCAGTGCAGGATTTTCACTAATTAGTTTGAGCCATGGTGTCATATTTCTGGAATCTCTGTTCCCAGAGTCTTCTCATGGTCGCCACTTCTGTGTCAACATAGGACAAACCCTGCAGGACTACTCGCTGTAAGACGATATTGACTGCGTTAGTGTTAATTGTCTTTGACTGTGTGTTTGTGTGTGTGTGTGTGAGTGTGTGTCTGTGTGTTTCACACCAGTAACCAGTAAGTGTTTATGGGAAAAAAAAATCTTGCAAAACTGAAACGTCGAGTATTTCAGGAGATGGAGAGATACTGGGGCTTTGACCATTATTTGCAGTAGAATGAGGCGGGACGTTGATCCTAGAGTTAATGAGGTGTACAGTAAGAACCAGTGTAACACCATGCTGCCCTCTAGCATATAGCAGGATAGCAGTGCAGTTAAATTCTGACACATCAAAAGGCCATACTTTCCCCTTGAAACATCATTATAACAAATCTAGCGCTCAGTTTCAGCTCAGTGTCAAATCCATCATTGTGCAGAGTTTGACTGAGTGCTAACGAGGGCTATGCAAGATGCTTTGCCTGACAAACCACATACGTTGTTCATTAATAACTCATCTCTAGCTGAAAGAACAACAATGGAATTGGGTTGATATTACATTTTACTGTTAAATACAATGATGAACATGCCATTAATGTGCACAGCACATGAATATTCAAAAACTTAATGGAAACTTTATCAGAAAGGTTTTTTTTTGGTTACTTTTCTTTCTCCATTTGTTCTTTGCCATTTATTGGGGGGAATTGCTGTTCTCTAGTTCAGATACTGACATATACTAGATTAAGTTCAGCAGCATCCCCTTCTGAATCACATGATATTTATGCCAAATGTGGAAATGAACCAGGGAGCAAATGTTATATTTTTCTGTATCACCCTTCTCAGTACTTACCATAAAGGAGGGAATGAATGAATGAATGAATGAATGACTCAAGTATTGTCACATATCAGTTTATGTTTAGTATGTTACAAAATAGTTTAAACCTACTATGATCCAATATGTTAAAATTTGCTAATGAGTGGATCACGGTGTGGTCACAGAAAATGTCTAGAACCGGCCTGCACTAATGTAGATAATGCTACTGCTGTCTGGACTGTGGAGATAAACCCCCAGCTAAGAGGTTGGATTTCATTAATGCTACTTTAGTTCATGTGCAGGAAGATTATTCACCTGTGGAGCTCTTTGCTCTTTGGGTGCTGTGAAATCAACAGTAGATGACATCCTCTGAAACCTCAGATACCTCAAGTCCGTGCTCTTTTAACATGTGGAGTTTCATCTATAACACTAGCAAAAAAAAGCTAGCTCACGAAACAGCAGTTAGCTAATGTTCATTTTTCACAATGGATGTTTAAGCAAAACTGTTTGATTTGTTTGTGAAAAGTGTACTCGATGAACAAAATCAGTTCCAAGAAATCACTTCAGATTTTCTGTTTTAAGACAGTAACCTTCTAGATAAACTTCAGCTTAACAGAACTGTGTTTTGTGTTCAGTTCCAACATTTGATAGGGGCCTCCATATATAACTGTGTTTGGGACCCCAGAATCAGAATCAGATTTTTGGCCAATTAAATTAACATGCACAAGGAATTTGGCTCTGGTTGTTTGTGTGAAACACCAAATCTGCCCTGTACATGGTGAGAAACTGTCATGTCTACCCAGGGGAAGCAGGACGCAGACGCAGGAGGACCAGAAACACAGGCGAGTTTAATGACAGTTCAAAGAAATTAATGATCAGGGACAACTTAACGCATCCACAGTCTTTCACTAGGGTGCACAGAGTCGTCCTCCTTTTCCCAGCTTACGGGCCACTCTCATCTGTGGAAGCGAAGATGTCAGCTCCCCGTCCAGGAGTCGGCAGGAGCATGGAGTCACACAAGGGACACAGGGAGTGCAGCCACACCGCAACATGTTGGGGCTTCTTGTTTCCGCGGGAGCGAAGACGTCAGCTCCACGTTTGGGAGTCGGCAGGAACATGGGGATACACAAGGGACACAGGGAGTGCAGCCACACCACAGCGTCCCAGGGCCTCAGGGGATCTGTCCAGAGCTGGTGAGTCTTTGCTCGCCTGCAAGCACCATGAGGAACTCACACGGGACTCTTGCTCATTCCTCGGAGTCACAAGGAGCACTCCTGTGATGAGTCCCGCCGGTTACGTAGTTCATTGTGACACTGCCAAGCCAGACAGCAGTGAACCAGCATGAGTGCAGAAGAAATAATGCAATCCAGCTTTCTTCCAGAACACAAAGATGGACTCTGAAGGTTCCCTGACAGGATAGGGGACCCAGAAGGAGCCTTCATGAGGGTCCATAATTCATGAGGGAAACAGCACACCATACTGCTCAGTCAGGTGGGCTTTATCTGTGGGAGACACAAGGGAGGAGAACACGAGCACCAACTGGGAGAGACAGACAATCAACTTTGATCGAGACATTAACTTCATGATAACAAGACACAGGTGACACGAACAGTGGGCGTCTAGCAATCTTAATAAAAAGCGTAGAGGGTCACTCCGCAACCTTAGGGTGGCTAGGCACCGCGCCCAAACATAAACTGAACAGACACATGGAACACAGGGAAATACACAAGGAGGGGTGATAGGCATGCCTCAATTCAGCGGCCTGGATTCCCCACCCACCGAAGGTGTTGCCGGCAAGCCTCGGCTTCAGAGGTCCGGGAATCCTGGCCACTTGGGGCGTGGCGGAGCAGTCTGGACGTTACAGAAACACAGAACTGTCATAATCCAACAAAAGTGTGTGACAAAATCTTTTTGTCACCCATTTCTCATGAAACAATGAACGAACTCTGTCCAACTTTTGAGAGCATAATGAACTCCAAGCGGTTTGAGTATGTAGCTAGAGTCCGCATGTCACTCAGTAGATTAAGGGCATGTGGCTGCCCGTCACGGTGGATTCTGGAGTGAACGGGACGTCATAGAGAGCAGCCTGTGTGTAGTACTGTTTCTGTAAACAGCACAGCAGCTCAATGCTTTTATTAGGAAAGGTATGTTGACTCACTCAACATGATACCATAGTGAACCAAGTACCAGTTGTAACCAAAACGTCCCTTGATTATTTTCTGGTAACTAACCGTTTTTCCTCATGTAGATTCTGGATCCCATGAGAGCAACAGAGATGAGCCAACATGCACAGGTAGGTGGTTTCCAATTCACACAGGTTTATTCAGGTATATGAAGTTACGGCATAACATTCTCCCCATTGGTTTACCCCCAGTTCCTACCCTGTCCAGCACATGTGAACCACCCAGATAAGCAGAATTTACCTTTTTGAGGGGTCCGTCATTTAAGCTCCCCCTGCAAAACATGGGTCCCCAACCACCCCCGTTTATTGCGGCTTTCTCAGATCCAAAGGAGATCCTGCTAAATATGCCAAAATTACTGGATATAGTGAACCTAATATTACAAATACTAGGTGTAACCATTAGGTTCACACTATTATTTGTCTGTTCTTTTTCCACACACACAGGTAAGCACTTTTCAGTTCACTCAGGTTTAGGCAGGCAAACAATATTACAGATAGAAGTAGAGGAGAGATGGAAAACATGAGGAGAAACACATCACACGGAGGAAAAGGCACTCTAACCCAAAATAAACCTCCGCTGGTGCTCCATTTCCTTGCTGCTGCCGCCAGCTGCTGCCATGCCATCCCTATTTCGCCAGGCCTCCTCCTCCACTGCCAGAAGGTCTTGCTCCCCAGGGGTCCTCATCTCCCCATTCACCTCCCCTTTTTCCCTTCCATGCAGCACCAAGTCCATGATGCCAGTTGTGTGGATCCCCACACTGTCTGTCCAATCCAAGTCCCACTCCAAGCAAAGCAAGGTGGCCATCATACACAGGCCACTCTTCCCACCCCACTTCCTCGTTTCCACACTGCTGGTGAATAGATTGCCAGCAGGAAGTGTAACGCAATGCCAGGTTGAGAGTCACTCCCCCAAAAACATGAAATAAAGTAATAGAGGAAAGGCAAAATGTGCAACAAAAAAAACAAAAAACATCCCCCCTCAAAAACATCCTCAGACACAACAATACCTCAGATCCTAGAGCTACTTGAAGCACGCTCACACTTAGTGCACAAGGACATCTATTTTGAGTCTTTATAAAGAAGTCAAACAGATAAACAACAGAAACATTGGCAGCAGCTTTTCAAAGTACCTCTCTAAACTAACTGGCACTCTGTGTGCTAGGCTCAGGGCCAGCAACTCTCAGAGACTGTTTCAGCAGTCAAACGCACATCAACACACTGAGACTTGGTCACACTGTAGGGAAGTGACCCAAAGCAAAACTGAGTGTTTGATTTGGCATGGGGCAAGCATTCACAGGAGATTTCCACCAAGCAGAGCAAAAGCTCAGAGAACAATAATAAATATTGGCTCTCCAGGAGAAAACACTGTCAAGAGATTAGAAGGGTCAACGGATTATCATTATAGCTCAGGATTTGAGACAGACTCTCATCAGAGTGCACTACTAAGTGTTTACAGTTGCAGGCCCACGAGTGGTAATGAGCTAGATAGCTTGACCCCTGACTGATTATTGACGAGCACTACCTGGCTTCTGATTGTGCAAAGCTTTGCAGGAACGACCAGAACAACCTTTCATTTAAGGTCATCCCAGTTCTGCAAACTATGAGCTTGTTATGAGATTCCTCATTCTGATGAGAGAGTAGATGAGACTCAGGCCTCATCCACACACCTAGTTATTTCCGAAACAGTACTTTAACTGAAAAGTTCACCCTCAAAAATCACCTTCCCTGATTTTTTAACAATGTCGCTGATATATGGATTTTTTTAAATGAAAGGGGCAAAGAAATAACTAGGTGTGTGGATGAGGCCTGAGGCCTATGGCATCTACAAGTTGATGCCATAATGTTATACTAAAACATTTGCCATTTTTCTTTGTTTTCTTAGTTTATACCAAACAAATGTGTCATAATGTGTAATAAATAAAGTGGAGAGAAACAATAGAAATATAATATCATACTGTTTGTCAAGAAAATGACAAACAGTATAATATTGATGATTTAATATACTTAGACTTTGCCAATCCACATAACACTTGGCATGCATGTAGCCCCACATAGCTGATTTGGAATAAAAGAGTCATTAGGTTGGCATGTCCCTTTGTGCTAGACCCTTTTTGAGTAATAGCTCAACAATTGTTTCACGAAACAATACAAAAGTAGCCTCTAAGAGTAGCGGTACTGTAGCTCATTACAATTCATTTTTTGGAGCAGCACCATCCACTGAATAATGACAATGCAAAAATCTAGAACTTCACTTATCAATATCTTGTGACATAACAGTTTAAATGCCGCAATATCTGACAGGGTGCATCACTACCACATTATTCAGAAGCACACCACTTTCCAAGAAATTTCATCCTCAGGAGGCACTGCAACTGATACATTTCAGTATTTCAAGAACTAAGACTTTTACATTTGGTGTTCTTACACTATGTTTATCTTCTGAAGTTCCAGTTCTGTTTGGCTCACTCACAAAATGGCCAATATATACCAGTTTTAAACAAATCATCCATATGAAGTGGTCAAATCCTTCAACCTTTCACTATCTGGACTCATTTGCACAATCTGCTTGAATCGGCCCTTATTCTCTCAACTTCTGCAGCCAAGATCATCAGGAGTGAATACAATCTTAGAAAAATGGTTATAAGCTATCACTGGGTTGGCTCCCCTCAATCCAATTTGGGTGCCCCTCACTTGGTGAATGGGTTAAATGCAGAGAAAGAATTCCACACTGTGTGGTGTTTTCAAGCGTGAATATAAGGGACCACTTTACTTTAATTATGGAACATAATCGTGAATGTACTGTTCTATCATAAAAAGTACAGTTATAATTGAAGTTGCATTAAGTGAACATTTATGTACACCACTCTTTTCTAGTGTAGTAACTTGTTACATTTTCTTAGTTATATTTTCTTAGTTATTAGTATACTAACATCATTGTGATACATTTATAATTTCCTGAGCAGTGTTGGGGTTACCCTAAGTAATTTTAAAATGTATTATTCATGGAAAAAGTAAGTCCACTACTTATTTCTTTTATTCTGGGTTACTCAGTAAACCCCTGAGATACTAAGTGTACAAAGGGAGCCCAGTAGCTCATTTCAGTAATGTAGTTATAAAGAAACAAACAGTTATATTGCCCTCCCTGCCATATGACACAGCACTGCTTGTTTTATTTTCTCAAAATGATGCTCGGTTAATGCTGTCGGTAAAGCGAGAAATTAGTTGAAAAATGGGTTACAGAGCCTTGCAGTGCTGTTCCTGAATGGAAATCGAGTCTGGCCATGTTTTCGTGAGGTTTTGGGTTTCTCTTCCTCAGCGCAGGGATCTTTATCCATCAGTTTTCTATTAGAAGGGTTAGATACTTCAACACATTTCTCGCCAAGTTTATGACGCTTTTCATGCTTGTGGTGCTGTAGACATATTAACAATAAAAGTTGAACAATCTGTGTTTGTAGGACACACAAGCACAAATTAAGCACAAGCACAAACACAATTAAAGATGTCCTTTAGTTTTAGAATGCATTTCACATTCATTCATATTTTCCCAGAGACAGATAACAAAGTAACACAATTCTTATGAAATTAGGAACTGTACTGTGATTACAGCACTGTTACCCCGAACCCCGTTCCCAGGTATTTTCTTTTTAAAATCTTTTGACTACTACTCAAGGATATTGACAGTGATCTGCTTCTTAACATTTTTTTTACTCTTTTTCCTGATTTTCTTCACAGTGTAATTGTCTCCAATTCCCAGCCAATTACGATGACTCTCCCATCACATGATACCACCAATACCATGGGGGTGGAGGTGAGCGTGTTAAGCACCACCACATCGTTTCAAACTGCCACTAACACAATATCACTGGACAGCGTAACATGCTTGGAGGACAGTTCTGAGTTCCAGGTCATTCATTTCACAGGACTGCCTTCTTGAAATCCAAAGTGAGGCTGAGGTGGAAAAAATTTTGAAGCCCTATAGACTCACCTCTTCCAGGAGCACCTTGGTGACTGACCATGCCCCTCGCTTCTGCTTGCTCATTACTCAAAAAAAAAAAAAAAAAAAAATCACTATTCATATATTCTTTTCATTATGGGCACACTTAGAAAATATATTGGCCAAAAGTTCTGTAAGACCCAGATTTTAGCAGGACTTTCAAATGTGATGGTTTTGCTTAAAAAGCTCCTGACCATAAACATCAGTGCTTATCCCAGTCAGAGTCTGTTTCACATTAAGTATGAAAAACAAATTTTCTCTTCTTAATTGTTAAATAGCATTCTAATGTAACAGAAATGTTTATTTTACAGGTGGCTCTGCTTTTACCATCCATATAATCTGATTCTAGAATTTCCCCACCTCAGACTTGGCTTTGGAATTGGAGATGGAGATCCTGTGAAGTGAGCGTATTCTGTCACTTCAGTTAACAGATGTCTGCAGTGGCTGGCATGATGCTGAGTGATGGGGAGAGGGGGGCCATCTCATCCACCTGGAGAGATAAAAGCCTATTGCGCTCTCTTGGACTCCGGGCCAAGGATGGCTGCAGCACCACCAGGGATCAATCTTGCAATCTCCTGATTGCAACAGACAGTTGCACCACTTGGTAGCCAATACTACTTCAATTTGAATTACATTACATTGGCGTACGCATCTGTGCAACTGTGCAGTTGGTCTTACCTTGGTTCCCGGTGATTCCTAGTGTTTGTTTTAGAGCAAGACTGCATCAACAACTGAAAAAAATTAACACTTTAAAATTCTCTTTGCACATGGATCGATGCTAAATGAGAAGAAGCTCCTCGACAGTTCTCTAAATCACAGCAAAGTATTTCTGATACTTTTGTACATCTGCTCAGATTGTCTTTTTGGAAAGGAACTTTTACTTCTACTTGAGTTGGTATTCCACAGAAGTAACAAAACGTCTGTTTTTTAAACAGTTGTCTTTTACCAGTCCATACAAAAACACTGTTATTTAAGATTTAAAAATTTTAGGTGGATTATATTTTGGTAAGATTATAACTCCAAGCATTTACAGTTGTTAGTGAAAAGCAACTCTAGTTAGTCGTACTGAAATCTGATTGTGAAATGGTGCGTAATGTGCAAATTAGCTCATAATATGACTACCGTGTTCATAAAAATACAATTGGACTTAGATATGAATGAGCAAAGATAGAATATAGAATTTGGTCTTAAAAAAATATTTTTTTCCGACCAAAATCATTATTTCTGCTTTTAGCATCTCCTCTTAGGAACAATGAGGATTACATCTATGGGTGCCAAATCTAAAAATCATTCATTCCCCCACTCATCCACCTAGCACTGTTTTCATCACTTCACCATGAATAGGGTTCCAACCCCCTCCCCCGTAAAACCCTTTTTTACTGTTTGTGTGACACTTGGCTTTTCCTCCATTGCTTTGTGCTGTTAGCGATTCATTATCAAACCCTTTCACACATCACCTGAACTAGTCCTGCTGTAAATTTCCCATTGAGAAGCCGATACAATGTTTTAAAACAGGTTAATCATGTTCATCAAGACTTTATGCGCATAAACCCACTCAGATTAACCAATATATTTATACAATACATTTAGAAACATTTCCATCTGTTCATGTGAAGCACTGCAGTTGTAAGACCGAAAGAGGGGGAAGACTTACTTGAGAAAGATTTGATAGCTTGTCAATACAGAATTCCATATTCTGTTTTTTTACAACAGCTTCAACCGTACCTTAAAAAAAAGGTATAGATTCAGGAGGACTGAGGAGCTAGCCGCAAAATCTGTGCTTTGTCACAGGCTGTGGTTGAAGAGTCAGAATGTTACATCCAGTTATGTGATAGTGGATGTTACCAATGTTGGTCCGAAGACAGACCACTTAAATCAGATACTTCACCCTGTGCAACCTTACCACTTTGTTACAGGCAGGTCATATAAACATGGGCAACCCAGTGAAAAATATTTCTCCACTACCCAGGTTGGAACTGAAATGAAAAAAGTCACAAAAGTGCTTTGTTTTAAAAGTTGCTGCCACAAGGAACTGCGAGATGGCATTATCTTCTTTCTTCCATGAAGGGTGGTCCAGGACAAAGGATATAAGAAGGGAATCACCAAAGCAGTTTTCCACAGCATTTAGAGAATTCAACCAGTCTTGATGGAGCCTGCCACTTCTGGGTCATTTAACTCAGTCATCTACTTTATTCACTATTTGGACAAAAGTATTGGGCCGCATGCAGTGTCATTAAAGGGACTTGAATGACATTGCATTCAAATACATAGACTTTAAAATGGAGTTGGTACACCATTTACAGCCATACTAGCTTCCACTCTTCTTGGAAGCCTTTCCAGAAGATCCTGGAGAGTTTTTGTGGGATTTTGTGCTCATTCATTCTGTAGAGTATTTATGAGGTCAGGCACTGTTCATCCCAAAAGTGTTGGATGAACACACACTGCTCTCCGGGCGCTGCGTCAATGGCTGCCCACTACTTGTGAATGGGTTAAATACAGAGAAAGAATTTCACATTGTTCACACTGTTTGCTGTACTGTGATGTGCTCACGCGTGCTCATGAGGGCCACTTTACTTTACTTTATTTATGTAGTTTTGAGTTTTGGAGCTGTCAAGGGGTAGAGCCTTGGTCAAACATGATACCATCTGTGAGTGTCACTCATGGTGGAACTGAATTTGACCTTGCTTTGGCTTATAAAACTGAATAAACATTCTCTGGGAATTATTTTGGAATGGATTTAGTCCGTGTGGTTGCCTCTGATCACTTCCATGATGTTGTTTGGTTTCTACTCATGGGGGACATTCCTAAGGGAATGAGAAAGCCTAGTTTCCACAGGCTGATAATTGATGATGATAATTGAATTACGTGAGAGTCAGTTCAAAGGGACAGTTCAGAATTTACAGGATTGGAAGTACATAATTAAAAAAGATTGGAGACTAACACGCAAATGCTAGTATACTCTAAAATAGAGTTCAACGAGAAAGAAGTAGATGTTACACTACAAACTTCAGGTCTATTGAACCATATTAGGGCCAGGTCACTGTGTTGTAAGTGATGCAGCAGTATATAATCAATATTCTGGAGTTTCTCTGAGACCTCTCTCTGTTTTAAAAGTACCTTGATCCGCAGTTTTGTAAGTTTCAGTGAGGTAAAATTGGTAGAAACACCACTGACCTCTCTAAAAGACTGTGGGCTAAATATCTGATGAATAAAATGTTACAGCTATGACCACCACTGAGTATTACATCATCCTATCCTGCTAATAAGTTCCATATGTGAAATGTGTGAGGATTGTGTAAGATCTTCAAGAACATTTACAGAAATGAAAAACCAAAGCTTCAAATACTGCGCTATCATGCAGTGTTTCTCTTCCATCCATTCATTATCAATGCTGCCTATTCTTAGCCAGGGTCATGGGGGTGTGCTGGAGCCTCTCCCAGCGGTCATAGGCGTGAAATACAGAGAAAGTGTTTCTTTTATTGATCTAGAATAAAAATATAAACTTCAGATCAATTCAGTGGCCATGACCTTATCTCAGTGCATAAACTGTTCATAATTTTTCTGATCCTTTAGATGCCCATGCAATAGCCGCTGGGTCTGAGCTTCTACCTGTCAATAAAAGAATAACTCCATCAGTTTGCACTGTGTTTAATGGAATAGCTAAAAGATCAAAGATCTTAAGGGTCTTGATGTGCAAAGACATAAATATTAGGGGTCTTGATGTGCAAAACTCTAAAGCAGGCAACTCAGAACAGATCGAAGCATTCTTTGGGCCCGATTTTCAGGTTCAATCGCGCATTGTCTGAAGTCTTAAACGCAGTTGTCTTTGGGGGAGGGGCCAGCGCAA
>JBBIGA010057704.1:0-12594 GCA_037576975.1 Alestes dentex
GATAGATAGATAGACAGATAGATAGATAGATAGATAGATAGATAGATAGATAGATAGATAGATAGATAGATAGATAGGTAGTTGAAGTCACAAAAGCATTAATGAAACTGGGACTGATGTTGGATGGTTGTAGTTTAACCTTTTAATAATTGTTCTCTGAAAGTAGCTGAACTCAGAGGAGATGTTTGAAACCTTTTGGACTGAAAGTGTACCTGAAACACAGGACAGATAAACTCAGAAATACCTTTGTCTCCTTTGGGTCCGGGATATCCTCTTTCTCCTTTCTGTCCCTGCCGGCCAGGCGGGCCTGGAATTGTGCCGTGTACTGAAAGTAAAAACAACAGTTAGGTGTGATACTAAAATTTGATGCTTAGCCTTTATTATTTCCAAAGATAATGCAAGCTAATCAGCGTTCAGCGTTTTGTCACAGTTCTGTGGTGCTGGTGATATTTTCTAAATCTTCAGTCAAAATGTTTGCAATCACTGACCACACCTTCATGTCTAAACTTTTATTTAACTCAATAAAACTCAATAAAGACTGTCAAATGATGTTTCTCATCTTGCCTGATCTGACAGCTGTAAATCCAAACGTTTCTGGTACATTTTAGTAAGGGTATAGAAAGTATAGAAAATCTGTCCTTGGAATCATGGGTGCTGTCATACAGACAAAAAAAGTAGAAAAAAGAAAGAAAGAAATCTGTATCTATATGAGGATACTCCACATAATCTATAAAATACAAATACTTTATAATGAATATAATCTGTGAATTTGTATTCTTGTTTTGGTGGTCTGTGGTCCAGTGCCTAATGAGGACATGAAGTTAGTTGGTGGGAGAGTTGAGGATGCAGCAGATAGGACTAAATGGAGACAGATGATTCGCTGTGGCGACCCCTGAAGGGTAAAGCCGAAAGAGAAAGAAGAAGGTCCAGTGCCTAATGACCAGGATTGGCCCTCGCACAAATATAGACTAGCACATTTGTGGGATGTTTAATTTTATACTAGTATGAGCTGGGTTGGATGAGTTAATAAAACCACAATGAAAGGTACAAGAATTCAAAAATAAAATTGAGAAGAATCTTACAGCCTGTGGGAGACTCACTCAGAGTGCTTTAAAATAAAAAATCTACAGAGTAAAACATGTTTTCTCTTGGAAATGTACAGTAACAGAGTAAAATACTAATTTTTACTTTCAATAATACTTCAATTTAGTAACCAAAGTTACCAAATCTTTTTCACCTCTGCTTTTTTACAACTGTTATCATTTTTTATCATGACATTACAATTGTTAATTGTTAATACGTCTCTGAAGTAAAAGCAGTCAAGAAACGTACTTCTAAAGAAATCCATGAGATCAGCAGTCACATTCCCGTAGGCAGCAAAAACGCGGCTGTATCCAGGCTGTCCCGCTGGACCAGGAGGCCCAGGTGGTCCCTGGACGCCCATGGACTGCCTTTGCCAATACTCATCATTAATTTCCCGAAGCAGACCCTGACCTGGCAGGGAAACGGGTCATTAATTCACTGAAGAGGGATGTGATGCATAGTGGATTAAAATATAATACAGAAAAACAAACAGAACCATCAGTCACAGCAGGATTAGATGGAGACATAGTTGATCTAATGCTACACACTGGAATAAAAAAAAAACCCATATGATTATGTAATTATAAAAATAAGGGGAGGTAAGGTGATATAATTATTCAGAGCATCTTAGTGCTTTTACTCCCAAATCTATCATAATCTCTTATTATCTATTCTAGCTTCTGTGAATTTTGCATTATAAATTAAATCAAGAAGTTTGTGGTACTTCCATCACACTTTTAACCTCTTTTAATATTTTCTATGTATTCTTTTACTCCTTTTATTTCTTTCTTTTAACTTCCTACTATTTGGTATGCTTAATATTTCATTCTATTCCTGTAAAGGTCATTGTGTATGATAATGGGCTACATAAATAAATTTGACTTTCAGGACAGAAAGTTCTCAGAGGGAGGGGGTCCGGAGAGCGGCGGCGTGCTGAGAGAAAGAGCAGCAACCGCTGTGTAGGAGAGCAAAAAGTGTGTAGGAGAGCAAACACCGGTTTTAGACTGTTTTACACCGTTTCTACTTTTTGGAAAATATTTTCCTAACACTCTGATTTCTAAAGGGGTTAATGATCATTAAATCAAAATTGAAACTAACCCCCATCGACAAAATGATGATGTGTTCGCTGCCATCCTGTCGGCAAAATTATTTTTCACCCCTCTATCCCTCAAAATATTTTGTCTCACCCCCGTCAAAAAAATCTGCAACCCCAGTGTGACAATTGTTCTCGTGGCTGTGTACACAGATCTTTTATCCCAGGCCAGATGGTCATTAATGTTACAGATGTGCTGTGGTAACTAATCGTGTCTGAACAGCACTGGAGTTATATTATAATTAATATATATACAGCCTTGTGCTGCAGTGCGTGTTAAAGCGAGGCAAAATCACTTACTCCGAATGTAGTCGGTCACTCTTAAAGCGACATTGGAGTAGTCTGTTTCAGCCAGCCTGGCTCCATTACGGTCAGCACCATAGTAATATCCACCTCCGGTGCTGTATCCAGGTTCCCCGCGGTCTCCTTTCTCGCCACGGCTCCCTGGAGGACCAGGCGGACCAGGCAGACCAGACACATAACGTCGCATGGCATCACCTGTAATATCCCAACCGGTTTAATGATCCAAGGGTTTCACTCAGCTATCAGATACAAAAACAGCTCTGTGGCCCGTGCTGCCTTCTGAAAACTAAATGGGTGAAATATTTCACAGAAAGGTAACATAAGCACACTATTTCACACGACTACACCAGTTCATCATTGCTTGATCGATCATGCTATTAAAGGCCAAAGACCATCAGATGATTTATAGGTGTAACAAGAAAAGGAACTCACTACTGAGGTACTCCTGAAGCTCCGCACGAATGAGAGAGCTTTGAGCTGCTCTATCATATGAAGCGGTACCCCCTGAGTTACCTGGAGGCCCTTGAGGTCCTGGGGGGCCAGGTGGGCCAGGGATGCCCCTGAAGCCAGAGTCTAAAATACATACGATGAAGGGAAAATCAATATTTTTAATGAGATGACAAACTTGTGTTTAGATGAAGAATGAGTATATAGAGAGACAAACTCACTCTGCAGATAGACCTGGATGTCTTCAAGCTGGTATCCTGAACCTGAAAGACCTGGGGGTCCAGATGGGCCGGCTGGGCCTGGAGGGCCTTGTCTCCCTGGAGGGCCAGGAGGACCTGGACGACCAACACCTGCACTAAGCCCTGATCCTGCAGACAGAAATTTTCAAATGTAAAGGTGGAAACAAACACCTCCAATGAAACAACCTCTTAAATAACCTTTGGACTCACAGATCCTTACTCTCATAGGTGTGTTAATTACATTAGTTCTATATTGGTAAGTCAATTTCACATGTCTGGCAATGTCATCTAATGCTTTAAAACCAGAATAGTTACGTGAAATTATATCATTTTCTGTGCTATAGTATTTTTAATTACTATTAGAAGAAACACGGTGCTGCCCTTATTGTTGGATGCACAATGATAGTTTGGATGAGCGAGCATGCACACATTCTGAAAGGAATTCAGATCTCTAAGGGCTTTAAATATTATTTTGCAAGTGTCATAATAACAAACAACAAATGGTAAATGAATTATAAGGTATTCATATAGACTGTGGCACAAAGAAAAGACAAATCTATGAAATTATAGCTTTGTTAGATCACGTTCTCTATAATATCCTTTCAAAGTAACTAATAAATCCAAATTTTAACAGGGAAGAGTGTATTAAAGGGCAGATATAGCTGCTTTTTGATGTGCATTAAAAGGTGAAAAACTGAACAATAAGTCTAGGGTTCAAGGAGGCTGCCAACAGAGCTAAACGGATAACATTACCTCTTTGTTTGAGACACTTTAAAGTAAGTTTAGACAAAGTCCTTTTGACAAAAATCTTAAACTTACTCTCAATCAAAGCAGTGATGTCACTGTAGGAGGACCCTGGCTGGCCAGGGCGCCCAGGAGGACCAGGAGGGCCAGGAGACCCAGGTCTACCTGTCAGCCCTCGATCTGGAAAAGAAGGCAAACAATTTTAATCACATCATTTAGCCTTAGCAGAGTGAGATTCAGAGACAAAACGGGAAGAAACGCACCATTCAATATTCTGATGACATAGTTAGCCACTTCCTGTGTGTCTATGCTGCCTAGGCTTACGCCTCCTGCTGGGCCAGGTGGTCCAGGTGGTCCTTGTGGGCCAATTACGTAACGCCTGACATCGTCCCCTGAACAAAAACAGTCATTGTTGAACAACAATTGAAATTGAGTTAGGAGGATCAATTGCAGTTTTACAGCAGTGTTTTTCACATATAATACTCACTCTGTAATAATGCAATGATGTCACTGACTGAAATACCGCTTGCTCCACCACTCGCTCCACCACTCGCTCCACCACTTGATCCACCACTCACTCCACCACCTGCTCTACCACTGACTCCGCCACTGACTCCACCACTGACTCCACCACTCGCTGCCCCACTGGCTCCACCACTCATTCCAACAATTAGTCCAGAACCTAGAAAAAATGTTTACATTACTGAGCACATAGTCAATGGTTTACAGTTTATAGGGATTTCTCTAGCTTTCTAGCAAATTAAATTGGTTCGAAAGAAGAAATTGTAAATGTTTTAATACAGAAAAATGCACTTGTTACTCAAGACAGAACAGCGTGAAAGATTTCACCACTGCTGTCATAATTGGGGCAGCTAATGGCCTAGTGGTTAGGGCATTCGCCCTGCGATCAGAAAGTCGTGGGTTTGAATCCCAAGACTGCTAGTGGCACCTTTAATGGTGCCCTTGAAAAGCTTTTGCTTATCCAATAAAACACCTGGATGATACGCTAGAAACATATTTTATTTTCATTATAATTGTTTGGTGCCATTTACGCCCAATGAATAAGGACTCACTTGCAGGCATCCTTTATAGTTTTTCAGTCTTCTTTCAGTGTGGGAAGAATAAGAAGTGGCCAGGTTGTTCATATACTAAATCTGACCGTGTTTTTTCACAAAAAAATTAGGATGCCCCCTACTGGTTAGTAAGCACTAAGAGACTGCTTAAGATGATAGAGCAGCCCCATAAACACAGTTAATATGTGAGAACAGCTCTTCTGGGGCTGTTTCAGTGGGCAAATGTACTCATATCGTCTGACAAAATAGAGAAATATAATTTTCATAAGTAGGTGAATGGTCACTGGACAATAGTGATCTATGCATGTATGAGTTTTTCAAAAGAGTACATAATATACATAACAAATAGTGCTCTACAATCACTAATCACACTTGGTATTATACTGCTAGTTAGAATAACAGTTGCTGGCTAGTTAGCATAGCAGTGTATGAATGAAAACAGTATGTCTTAGCTATAAACACGCCTACTCTGAAAATGGCTGGATCTGAAACTGACACATTTCAGTCTAAAAATGAATTTTGAGACCTACTGTTGCTCATCCCTTAGGTATTTTGACAAAGTGTCCCACTTAAAACATGAATGAATGTTATATTTGGTATTTGGCTGCAATATTTTTCATTCTTTTTTTTTTTTTACACAAGACCAGTTTGTGACCATTTAGATCCTTTAATTATAGAATAGAATTGGAGACCCTACAAATAGTCCTCATACACCACTGCTAGACTTCTGAGACAACTGAAATAACGAGTTTGGCTAAGCATGATTTTCAGTGCCATCTGAGACTTTTCAGAGTTTCTGGACTTACGCTGAAGATAGGCGATGACCCGTGCTGCCACATCCTCAATGGACACTGAAGGCCCAGGAGGCCCAGGAGGCCCCTGGATGCTAGACAAGTGCTGCCTCATGCTGTCACCTGACGGCCACGTATGACATATTAATATATAGAAACAGTCTCTATATAATAAACAGTACATTCAATACAGAGCACTTTCCATAAGTCACATTCACAAATCAGTTTAACTTACTCTGCATGTACTCATTGATGTAACGGCGATAGTCTGAAACAGATGCAGAGTGTCCGGGAGGGCCAGGTGGTCCAGGAGGGCCTGGAGGGCCAGGCTGACCTGAGGCCTCGAGTGCAACTGAACCTGAGAATGAAAACACTTGTTAGATGGATTTTAGAAACAGCAACATGTGACCACATTTCACATAAAAAGTGTACTCATATTTCAGCTGATTTAAATAATAGAAGGTTTGGGGTTAACCCTTTGGTTCTGTGATTTGCTTTAACTACTTTTGTTGTTAGAAGAAATTAATGTTTTCGTTTTATCGACAGATAAAGACACTAATTTTACCTCTTGAGTTTCCTGGGATTCCTGGAGAACCTGGAACTCCGTGGTCACCTAGGAAGCACCGGTAGGTGAGTAAATGTTTACTGTGTTATTCATATACATTTATTAATCGAATTGATTTAGATTTAATTACCTTTCTGGCCCTGTGGCCCTGGAGGTCCTGGAAGCCCTGGTGGCCCGGGGGGACCTTGAGATCCTCCATAACCAGAGACTGCATGAGGTCAAGAGGGTCTCATTCAGAAAAACACACTCAGTAGTCCAAGTAAAATTAATCTGTTTTGAAACTCTGCAAGAGAATCGAGCTTTAAAACCTTAAATAATTTACTTAAAGTATCCTTAACTCACATCTGACTGCTTCTCCTGGTCCTCCTGGTCTTCCAGGCAGGCCAGGCTGACCAGATTCTCCTAAAGAACAAAACAATGTGCAGGAAGTGTGAGAACAAGAGCAAGCCATTTCTTATCTCTGTACTGTTCATGCTACTGTTGATCCATACCACTGTGATCAGGGCCACATACCTTGGTATCCTCTAGGTCCTTGGGGTCCTAAAAGAGTTGTTATTATTATTGTTGTTGTTGTTGTTGTTATTGTTATTATTAAACGCAACATAAATCCATGAAGCAATCATAAAGGCCCACCTGTATCTCCTTTAGGTCCTGTAGGCCCAGGTGGACCTGGTGGTCCCGCGAAAAATGTCCCTGTTTTTTTAAGGATAAATTGAATTTGTTTTATGAATGCAACTGTGACAAATAGCTTCAGAGGCCGTCACATATGGCTTACTCTTCACTGATTAGAACCACATTGCTATAATTTGATAGGGTGTTGAAAAACCTGACCTGAGTTGGGCACAAAACTTCCAGCTTCTCCTTTATCGCCCTTTTCTCCTCTTGGTCCTGTTCGGCTATAGCCTACAAACGTAAGTAAAAAGTTTGAGGATTATGTTTGGAGTTCTAAGTCTTGGTCCAATAAACACCTCAAACTTCATCAGTCTTACCTGGTTGGCCTGGTTCTCCAGGTGGTCCAGGAGGTCCAGGTCTAGAGGCACCTGCAAAACAATGATAGAAGTGACACTGAAGCTTACTCTGACAGCATACACTTAATGATTACTATTATATCCACATAACAACTTCTCATACTGTCATATCCTTTAGATTCCTAGGGACCATCACTGCCTCTCACATGGCACATTTCTTAGTATGTGTTCTTAGTGTGTCACTTCTTCTTTTTATGTCATATCACTTTCTCTAAAGGAAGTGGTATGTGTAAAGTACACTATACAGACAAAAGTATTGGGACACACCTGTTTTTCAGGGTTTGGGCTATCTAAATGCTTCAGCAAACCAAGACATTTTGGACAACACCATGCTTCCAACTTTGTGGACCCAGTTTGGGGAAGAACCTTTTCTATTCCAGCATGACTGTGCCCCAGTGCACAAAGCAAGATCCATAAAGACATGGCTGGATGAGTTCGGTGTGGAAGAACTTGACTGGCCCACACAGAGCCCTGACTTCAACCCCATCCAGCACCTTTTGATGAACTGGAACAGAGACTGCGAGTCAGGCCTTCTCGTTCAACATCAGTGCCTGACCTCATAAATACTCCACAGAATGAATGGACGCACACTCCCACAGAAACCAAAATCTCGTGGAAAGCCTTCCGAGGAGAATGCATGCTGTTATAGTTGCAAATTTCAAGTTTCAAGTTTTATTATCATAAACAGATAACAATGCAGCATCATTACCTGCAATGAAATTCTTAGTCTCATGTTCCCCCCAACTTTACATAAGCATAAGTAGAAAAAAAATACTACAAGAAATGTAAAATTAGAACGTAAGTAAAATAATAAGATAAATAACAATTTAAAAGATAGTATTTACAAGTATTAATAGGATGTTGTGCAAAATGATGCAGTGATGATTTTAAAGTGGCATTGTTTGAAGTGACATTGTGAAGAGTCCAAGGTCAAGAGTCCAGTGGGGGACCAGCTCCATGTTAAAGTGAATTTCCATACAATATCTTTAAGGTCCCTGTTGGCGTAATGGACAGGTGTCCTGATACTTTTGTCTATATAGTGTATATAGGGTAAGGTATACTGATGTACAACAATGGCAAACCATATGGATCTAAGCGTACTTCTTTATCATCTTGCTTTCATTGGTGATGTTTATATACCTGGAAGTCCAGGAGGTCCTGGGGGACCAGGTGGCCCAGGTGGACCCTGTATGTCTTGGGAAGCATCAGATGAACCAAACCGTCCTAAAAGAGATACAAGATACAAAGGTTTGCCTGTTTTTCTTTTTTCAGTGCATTACGATGTGAATTTATCAGCTTGTTTGCTTGTTTGTTTCTTTATTTAGAGGATTTATTTCTTTTACTTGAAGCTCTGGATGAGGAGATTGTCTCTCTGGTTTCCACTGAGATTCCAGCTTCTCCTTGATCCCCTTTTTCACCCTTAGGACCTGTAAAGACAAACAAAAGAGTGGATGTATTGTTGGTCTGAATAACTTAATAAGCAGAACGGTACATTCCCCCAAGACAAGGCAGTGTTATTAACCATTACTGCATTTAGTGACACGTTTAAATGTGTCGAATTTAATTCTTAAGGCAACCAGAGGAACAGCTTTCATGTGTTGAGTGACTGCTGGTCACCACACAAGAGCCTCTAAATTTTTGGTTTGGTTTGGTAAGCTTTTCACCACATTTGGTGCATTCATGTAAACATTAAGAGGCATCATTCAGAGAACTCTTTATGGCAACTTTTAAAAGAATGTATATACATTCTTATGCATTCTTTAAAAAGTTACTATAATGGGTCCTCTGAAGCAATAGCTAAATCATTTTAGTTCCTCAAAGAATGTTTTTTGTAAATGAGATGTGAGAGGAACGCTTTGAGGGTTCAAAGTACCTTTACATAATGTAAAGACTCATTACCAAATTGAGGGTTCATTCAAGAACATTTAAATAGTGTTGTGTATGTGTTCTTCATACGCACACATCTTATTTACTCTTCATCTAATGAAAAATTATTTAGGAAACCAAAATGTTCTTCTGTGGCATCAGATGAACAAGGCTTTCTGGTGCCTCCATTTTAAAGGTGAAGAATTTGATCCGTGCAGATTATTTTAAGTTCATTTTTTGCACAATTATTTGTGAATGAAGAACTTCATTATTTGATAATGATACTCTTCAGTACATCTTATGAGGAATATGTATTTTTACAAATTGAATCTGGAACTTACCAGATTGGCCAGGAAGGCCAGCAGGACCAACAGGACCTGTGATGATAAAACATGTATGGTTAATTGAGCAGATCTGTTTAAGCAGCACAGTCCATTTAAATAATCCTGGCAAGATGAAAGTAAGTTCAGTGACCCACCAGACAGTCCTGGAGCACCAGCAGGTCCAGGTGGTCCAGGGGGTCCTGGTGGTCCAGGGATTGCCACAGAGCTTGCTCCGACTGCTGGTTCAAATGATGCATGAAATGATATTAGTCTTTAACAAGACGGAGGATTCTTAGTCACCACACAGAGAAACATAATTGAAACGTCTGTCATGTGGCGTTACCTGCATTGATAACTCTGCCAGGTTCACCAGTTTCACCTGTAAAATAATTTTATGATAAAAAGTAGCACTTATGAACACTGGAACAACTAATGTACCTAATTTGCTCATATCAAGACAGTACACTCTGAATATTGCTGAAGTGGGTCACTGTCAGAGATATTCCTTTCCTTCTCACTTTTACCACAACCTTCATTTAATATAATTTAACAGGACACTTTTATAGAAGGCTTAAAATATTATTATGTCATTCAAAAGCAGAAATTTAGAAGGCAGGCTGACCAGTCTTAGAATCTGACAAGCTCTATATTTTTTCCGAGATACTGCAGAACCTTTACTGTCAACTGGGCTGATAGGGAATGATATTTAAGTGATTACATTTGTGTGTAATAGGCACGTAAATGACTGATATCTGGATGTCTGTGGAAATTTCCAGCTTGTTTGGTGTTTTTTAAAAATTTATTTCAGGAAAATCTAACCTCTTTTTCTACTGGCCAGCACTCACTATTTGTACTTGTAATCATTATGGTTGACAGGTAATTAAATAATGAACACAGCAAAACAGTATACACACACAGTGGCCCTCCCAAGTGTCCCAGTTTACCAGTAACACCCTGTCACACTTTGCCAGTATGTTACTGGAAAATTGCCTACAATAAAAACCTTTAAAATTACTTGAAATTTATTTTTAGAATTTCAGCAGTACTGTTGCATCCCATTCTATGTATAACAAATCCTAAATCCATTTTACTTCTTTCTAACTGTAACATGATTTGTTTCATACCGCTATTATTTCATTTATCATTCATGTTCATCATCCTGGTTTTAAAAGGTGTGCCAGAAGTGACATCACAAACACAAGACCCCAACCAATTAGCAGCTGACTTCCACAGGATGAGCCCACTAATGATTTTGATAAGTTTTAAAACATGATATATACAAGACTGAAGCGTAAGTGTTCCACTTTACCGATATTCACTCAAAAAGTAATGTGTACGCAGACGCACAGCACATGTATATGATTTCATGTATAGCAATTCATGTATAGTCTAAAGGTATAAAGTATCGATAAAAAACCTTTAACACCAGGCTGTCCAGGATTTCCTGCAACTCCTGTATAGAAGGATATATTGTTATCAGAACTGAGGGTCTGAATTCGAAAGTGTTATTTACAATATATTGTATTCATATTAGATGGAAATTATAATTAGTGGCATCAGTTACCTGGAGGTCCTTGAAGCCCTGGAACCCCTAATCCACAAAAAGCAATAGCCACATTAGAAACCAAGACTAGATTGAAATCTCAAATCTGATTGAAATCTCAAAACTGGACAGACATCAAATCCTCAAGTACAAAGTCCTAACAGTGCACCGTTATAACCCAGCAGTAGTTCAGGGTCTGCTAGCATTACTACTAAAACTACTAGCAGTACTTTAATTTAAATTACAGTGATTCAAAATGAATTAAATCCCGTCAAAAAGATACTTCAGTGTCTTAATGTGTTACCTGGAGATCCAGCATCACCAGGTGGCCCAGCTGGTCCTCTGATTCCTGGCATCCCCATTGATCCTTGGTCACCTTAGATTTAATAGGGAAATAAATCATCTTTGAAGTCAGGCTATTTCATATCATGAACATACTTTTATTATCTGAGCAGTTTTTTCTAAGTAGGGTCTTACTTTTTTCTAAGTAAGGCCTTCATTCTGTGGTACAGTGCTAACCACTGTACCACCAATATTATGAACAATAAATTATATTTTGCTGGGTTGTAACTTACCTCTTTGACCTTTTTCTCCGTCAGTGCCTGTTGCTCCTGATAACATAACAATATATATGTTAAATGCATAGAACATCTATTGACCCCACTGACAGTCTACATTCAGTAGGATTATGTCCAATGTGAGATAAATAGATATCACTTCACAATAAGACTGCCCTTATAAAAAGTTTGTAAATGATTTATAATCAGGTTGTGAATTAGGTTGTAGACAGTTAATAAATCATTAATAAGTAGTTATAAACAAATTATAACAGTTGTCATACATGCACACTCACTATTTGGCACGAGATCAGATCTTGCTAGTTTTTGAGCTTATCATGTCTCTTTCTCAGGCAGAATGTTAAACTGCCAGCTTCATCAGGTACTGGTTAACATACTACTGGCATTAAAACACCAGATCTTGC
The DNA here is from genome assembly GCA_037576975.1 of Alestes dentex. Classification (NCBI taxonomy): domain Eukaryota; kingdom Metazoa; phylum Chordata; class Actinopteri; order Characiformes; family Alestidae; genus Alestes; species Alestes dentex. Next base: position 12,081 of record JBBIGA010057704.1, read on the forward strand.
CAAATAGTGAGTGCCCATCAATGTATGACAGCTGTCATAACTTGTTTCTAACTGCTTATTAATGAATTATAAACTGTCTACAACCCAATTCACAAGACAATTATCATTTATAACATAATATATATAGTATATATAATAATATATAGTCATTTATAAGCCCTTTATAAGTGTAGTCTTGTTGTAAAGTGGTACCGATAAATAAGTCGGCTGATCTGTTAGTAAAACATGGCATGATTGATAATCCAAGGTAATAGATTATTAACAGAGGAACTATTCAATTCAATTCAATTCAATTTTATTTATATAGCGCTTTTTACAACCAGGTTGTCACAAAGCAGGTTTACAAAGTCCAGGTCCGAGCCCCTAGTGAGTAAGCCTGAAGCGACAGAGGCGAGGAAAAACTCCCTCGGCTGGAAGAAGAAACCTCGAGAGGAACAAAGACTCAAAAGGGGAACCCATCCTCCTGAGGTCGACCCGGAACGACAGTCATTATGGGGATAAATGACAAGACAGG
>JBBIGA010057761.1:0-12591 GCA_037576975.1 Alestes dentex
TATAGCATGGCAGGTGGATGAAGTACAACAGGGTCACAAACCATTTTCTGAAAAAGGAACAGAGGGCAGAATTTATGGACAAAGAATGTAACGAATTTTATGATGTAGGCCTAAATGAGCTTCCCCTGTTTGAAAGACTAGTAGCCGCCACTGATGTCAACTGGGGAGCACAGAGAATGTGGCGTCTACCTTATATTTGTCTATGGTTCAGGGAGCCTGCACTAGGCTGTTACGCTGTTGAGTTGCTGCTGTATGTGACTAAGCTCCGCCCAGCGTGGCAAATTAAAAGGCATTTTCCTGATGGAGATGACTTCCTCATCTTTTTCCCTCTTAGCACAGTGAAAGCTCGTGACAATATACAGTATATATATATATTTTTTTTTTCCTAGGAGGGGCAGCTTCAGTCAAATAGGGCAGGCAGGCAGTTGCCCAGGCAAACTTACCCTGATGAGTAAGCATGTCCCTGAGTTATAAATTGTACCATAATTTTTGTACATGCCACAATTTATGATTTTCCCCAGTAAATTAAGCTCAGCAAATGAACTGTAGTTGTGTATTAAAATGTGCAGAAGCGTGTTCTCTTTTGAAGATGTATTTTCACCTGGAAAATCAACAAAAAATGTCATTTGAAAAACTTTTGCATGCAGCTGTAATTACAAGGAGGAGGTTTTGTTTCAATAGCATTTTAACAAACTGCAGTGTTTTTGGAGGTATGTTTCACTGGTGTGTTTCCACACTTCCACATCTAAATGCAACAGCAGAGTCCCAGTATTACCAAGTAAAATGAGGTTATTTGAAATCTGAATGTATATTTTCTGACTGGGCCAAGTAATTTACAAATGAAAGATTGGGTTAGGAAGGGTCATTAAGCATGTGTGTACCTACGTATTCCATAGAAGCTTTAGCCTTTTGCCACATGTATTTTGAATTACTAAGAAAATGAAAGTCAGTAATAAGCAACATTTCTGAAGGTCAGCTTACATATCTCTCATTTCAGAATGTCACAGAAATGAGAGACCAACCGTGTAGCATGGAGCATAAACCCAATTGCACAAGAGAGTAGGTAGTCCATGCGCTTTGATCTGAGAATGCTCTCTAAAAGAGTAAAGGATCCTGGGGGTTAAACAGAGAAAATGCTCTCTAAAAGAGTAAAGGATCCTGGGGGTTCAACGGAGAAAAAAGAGCTGGCTTAAGCTGCAATGAATGAAACATAAGATGGACCCGGAGCTTGGCAGACAGCTGGAGCCAGAAGGTTACATGGTTAATCTGGTGTGTTATCTCTTAGGGTCCAATAAAATGGGGGGTGAGTTTTCTGGACTCTGTGTGCAGGTGCAAATGTTAAGTGGAGAGCCAAACCCTGTCACCTACATGGAACAATCATCCAGGGGGTGCCGGTGGCGATGTTGTGAAATGTACCGTGCATTGGCCCACTGGATGGCGGTGCATGCCTGGTTCCAGAGTGGCTGGCACCGGCAGACCAACTATTGGACCAACAGTATGTCGACCCAGCTCTTGATGTTCAAACACCGGAGGTTGGAAACCGTGGCATACCTCAAATGGACTGAGCCCAGTGGCGGAGGAGGTCTGGAGATTATAAGAAAGCTCAGCCCAAATGAGGTAGCGGGCCCAGGAGCGCTGCCAATCCGCCACAAAGCATCTCAAGAAGCAATCCAGCTGTTGGTTGGTCCACTCCATCTGATCGTTGAAACTGTTAAAAAAACAGGGCCCACCGCGCCTGTCGAGGATTCATTTGCTTCGTCTGTTCTGGTAAGTAAGTTCTGGTGGGCCATCCAGACCATAAATGGTTCATTGCAATCCTGGAGCCAGAGATGTCATTCTTCCAGAGCCCATTGGATGGTCAGTAGCTCACGGGCCCCTACCCTGTAACACCACTGACTGGGGTTACATTTTCTGGAGAAGAAACTGCAAGGATGCAGTTTCCGGTCTGGACCTCGCTGGGAGAGGACCGCTCCTACGCCCACATCGGAAGGGTCCACCTCCACAACGAATGACTTACTAGGATCTGGACGAAGAAGGATGGGAGTTGAAGCGAAGAGTAGGCACAATTCGTGGAATACGTCAATGGCTGACGATGTTAACTGGAAGTCAGATGAAGTTTGGCGAGAGTGGTAAGAGGTTCCTCAACTGAACTGAAGCCCTGAATGAAATGTTGATAGGAGTTTGCAAACCCCAGGAAGTGCTGGAGTTGCTTAAGCGTCTTGGGTAGAGGCCAATTACGCACAGCCCCCAGATTCTGGGGGTCCATGGCCAAACCCTTAGGAATTATCACAAAACCCCAAAAAAATGTGGTGGAGCGCTGGTGGAAAGCGCATATCTCCAACTTACAGTATAGTTAGTGGGCCAGCAACCTCTGAAGAACCGCCCTCACATGCTGCTTGTGTTCTTCTGAGGTCCTAGAGTATATTAAGATATCTTCTAAGTATACTAATGCCCAGCAACCCAAAATGTCCAGCAGCACATCATTAATGAACTGTTGGAACACTGCAAGACTATTGCACAAGCCAAAAGGCATAACTAGGGTCTCATAGTGTCCAGTAAGGGCAATAAATGCCTTCTTCCACTCATTGCCCTCCCAGATGCGTACCAAGTTGTAGGCGCTCCGTAGGTCCAGTTTTGTAAAGATAGAAGCACCAGAGAGAACGTCCAGGGTGGTATTGATGGGTGGAAGCGGGTGCCTATTCTTCACTGTAATTTGGTTAAGCCCTCAGTAGGCGATACAAGTACAGAGACCCCCATCTTTTTTTTGCCAAAAAAGAACCCAGCAGCTGCTGGAGAAGTCCAAGGTCAAATAGTCCCCTCACAAAGCCCTTCACTGATGTACTTGTCCATCGCCTGCTGCTCCTCTTTGGACAAAGATTGCAATCGACCACAGGGAGGTACCACACCTGGCAAGAGGTCGATGGCCTAATCATATGGCCAATTAGGTGCAAGAGGGCGGAGGTATTATATTTTTTATAAATACCTCTGCCAGGTCACAGTATGGGACGGGAATGGACTCAGGCCGACTCCCCTGCCTTCGCCTGGAGACATAGCTCCTTACATGTCGGCCCCACTGGAGAATTCTTTGTTGTGCATGAAATTAGCGGGTTGTGACGGAGGAGCCAGAAGAATCCAAGGACTAAGTGGGGAGAAGTGAGAGTAGTGTTCTCATTCACACACAGAAAAGGTATGAAACGTGAGTACTCTCGGTCTTGGAGAGATGATCCAGCAGGGTGAGATGATGACTCAATGACTGAGCAATGGCTACTTCCGTACCTTGGCTTTTATACCATGTGACGTGCTTCACTTCTGGTTCCTCTTGCGCGCAGTTACATGAGAGAGAAGGTAGTCCACGTGCTTTGATCTGAGAACACTCCCTAAAAGAGTAAAGATTCCCACCTGAATCTGCGTTCTCATTCACACACAGAAAAGGTATGAAACATGAGTACTCTCGGTCTTGAAGAGATGATCCAGCTGGGTGAGATGATGACTCAATGACTGAACAATGGCTACTTCCGTACCTTGGCTTTTATACCATGCGACGCGCTTCACTTCCGGTTCCTCTTGTGCGTCACGTGACCTGCGTGCATGACACAGAAGTGGTCAGAGAAAGCTGTTTGGTAATACACTGTATGCAGATGACTAACAGAACACATGACACATTTGTAAACAGGTTGTCAGAAACAAGTGACATTTTTTTATGTCTTGACATTTTCAAAACAGTGGGTTTTTTTCTCATTCAAATTGGTTCTGCATAATAATTTCCCAGTGTTCCAAATATTAAAATATTCTGTACAAGTCAGCATTTTAAAAAGATGCACTTCTATTATTAAAAATGATTTCACCATAATTTATCAGCAATAATAAAACAGCAGAACACCAGTGCCTTCTGGAAAAGTAACCCTATTATGTACTTTCTACAAATCAGTAAACAAAAGTGTGGGCTAGTGAAATCACCCATTAACCAACAAACAAAATATTTATGGGATTTTAAAATTATGCTAAATCTCAAATATGCTGTGTTTGGGCTGGATGCCATAATTCTACTTCCTAATAACTTAACCTCAGGTTTTCATTCTTTACCCATCTCATTGTCTAAAGCTAATCAAAGAAATTGGAATCTCTGAAAACTCTGACCTTAATTAAGCAGTCATTCAATGTGAAGATCATCTTTAACAGTTTTTACCGAAATTCTAGAAAATGCATGTGAATTTCTTGGAATTTTCTAGGAAAATTATTTACTATGGTTAAAAAATGTAACATGAAACCAAAGGAAATGGTTATAAATGTTTTCATCTCACACCCACACATGGCTCCCCTGCTCCATTGACAGCCTCAAACCTGGGCCTTCTTGTAGGGGACGGGGCATGGAGCCAATGCAGTTGGGAGCCTCCCACCTGACTCTCAGGGAGAGGAGCCATCAGCAAGATCAAGGACATTGAATGCACTGTGGGGAGGAGTTGCACAGAGTTGTTCTGTCTCTGCGGCTGCTCTTCTAGATTGTGAGTCGGCTAGCAATTTTATTTCCCAGTATTTAGCTCTCTCTCTCTTTATATCCCCTCAGTTGATTTAGCACACTCTGTCATGGTTAAGCCCTGAACAGGAATCTGATAAGTGATCCTCCTGTCACAAATTTTTCTACCCATCCAGTTAATAAACAATCCCCGCCATTCTTATTCTGCCACAATCACCCGATGGTATTAGATCCACCATGGTCCAGTTATTTAATGGAATTCTGGTTTTATTCCATATCAATGGGAAGTCCAAATCAGACCTCCCTGTTAATATTTGGTCAGAATTTAGTGCATCCAGGGTGACCTGTCGTCCCCCTCAATGACCATGGGATTGTACTAGTGAACTCCTGCCTGGAGCTAAGAACCTCTCATCTCTTTTCAGAGCCAGAAACTCGGGCTGTGGAGGAATATGTGTCTCAGGCAGAGGTTCATTAGGTAACTTCACCAGGCTCAGAGGGCTTCTTTTTTGTCAAGAAGAAGGATGGCATACTCTGGCCTTGTATTGACGGTCACAGTAAGATACCCACACCTGATCCCGTCAGCCATTGACCAGCTCCACAGAGCCACAATTTTTACCAAGTTAGATTGGTAAAAATTGGACAAGAATCTCAAAAGAGACTCTTGGAGGATATACTCTCTGATCATGGCCCCAGTTTATGGTTAGACTAAATGCACCATTCAGGAACTTGGGAGATTCCTCCATACGTATTGCCATATCCAGCAGCATGATTGATTTATCCCCACCTCTCCGCAACTGGTTTGATGCCCTTTGAGTGTGACCTTGGGTGTCAACCCTCGCTCCACTGTGATCCCTCAGTGGATGCCTGGTTTTGTACAGCAGAGTGGGTTTGGGAGTGGGTGCACACAACCATAAGCAGGGCATTTTGCTGATTTCAGGAACAAGCAGACCAGTGACAGGGGGAGACACCTTTATACCAACCGTGTGACAGAGTGTAGTAAAAAACTCGAGATCTTCACCTAAACCTTCCTTCCGTTTTCTACTGAGTCCCATGTTTCTTACAATTTACATTTATCTCATCATATATGCATTCATCCTGTTTTTCATGTGTCTTTGCTCAGGCTAGTGGTTCAGGGACCATTGGATGGTAGCCTGGAGGAGCTGACCCTTCCAGAAGCTGTGGAGATCAGAGGGACCTCGGCATACTGGGTGTGCTAGCTCCTGGACTCAAGGACATGGCAGGGTGGCATGCAATACCTGGGACATCCATAGAGATCCATTAACCTACTCAAACTACCACAGTACCAACACAATAGAAAGACTGTAGAAATACTGGCAGTGCAGGTTTTCCATCTTAAAGTAGTTCCAGAGGACTGACATTTATACTACTTTGTAAGTAGACATTTATAGCTTCTGAAAACATGCCACGCTGCTGCAAGCTTTAATGACGGTTTACTGCAATTCTATGACAGTGGAGGAAACAGAGCAGAAATGTCAGGAATGGAACAGAATGGACCCAAACACGGAGTGCAAATAGCAATAATTTTATTCCAACAGGCAAAAAGTGGCAAAAAACAGAAATAAGCAAAACTCTAATACCAGAAACCACTCACATCATGTGAACAAACTGAATCAAAGAATCAAAGCAAATATTTCCAGAGTCCAATAAAGCAATCCAAAGGGAGAACAGAACAGTAGTAAAGGCAAAACAAGAATCAGAAACTAGCAAAAGAATTAAAAACCAGGACATCCAAAAAAACAAGTGGGTATGCTCAGTATGCAGGGTAATCCTTTGGCAATGCTTCACAAATTGACAGGTATTTATACTGATTGTACCAGAATCACTCAGGCAAACTAGATCTGCTCATCAAATGTCTTTATGGGGATAAGATTTTTAAATACTTCATAAATCCCAGAGGAAATCACTTTGTTCACTACATTTAACCCATTCACTCAAGTGAAGCAGTGGGCAGCCAACAATGGTGCCCAATGAGCAGCGTGTGGGGAAGGCATCTCAGTAGAACCATTGGCAATCCTGGGATCAGAACCAACAATCTTCTAATAGCAGGAGCAACTCCCTAACCACTATGCAAATAACTGCCCATCTGCCTGAACCAGAATGGAGTGACAACCAAAATAAAGCAAGGGATAAGAACCGGAATGGACTTACTTTAGACAATACAAAATATGCCTGGATGCCTCTAATGGTAAAAATAACACATTAACGGACACGTAATGATCTTCAATGTTTCAAATCTATTTTAGGACTTGACATTTAATGGGCTGCAGGAGCCCTCTGTCTGGCTGTTACTGTGTAAAATACTGGATATTTCAAAGGCTGTTTTTCTGTAACTGGATGTGCTTCTATATGAAGTATTTTTTTGTTTAATACAAAATAAATTCAAAACTGTATTTATTGCTGTTGTTGCTGAATTCTATAAATATATTCAATGAGGATATCAGTGAATTCATGCAGTTTGGAAGCCGTAAGTATTGTGTTCTTACTTGATTTAAACACAACCAGTTTAGCAGACAAAAAAAAAACATAAATCTTATACATACAGATATATTTAGGTGTCAAATGTAACCATGAAGCAGTGGCCTGGGTTAGCAACAGCAGTTAATGTTTAGAAGTTCCTCCATAGGTATCAAGGGCCTAAAAGTGTGCCAGGAGAATGTTGCCTACACCATCACACTGCCACCACTGCTGTCTCCACAATGCAATTAACTGTTATCCAATGCTTAAAATTTTCAATTCCGTTCAATTTTATTTTATTTATAAACCTTGGGAGGAACCAAGACTCAAAAGGGGAACCCGTCCTCCTCAGGTCGACCCAGAGAGAAAGGAACGACAATCTTTATGGGGATAAATAACAAGACAGGGCTTTGATGAACAACATAATAGACAGATAGGCCCTCTATGGCTAATAGAGTTGGTTTCACTAAGTGTCCAGAGAGGTAAACATTGTTGGAAGAGAAACTGAGAGTCCGTAGTCCATAAACATTAGGATCAGGAGCAACAACCACCACCGGAGCTTTAGGCAGCAGTTGCCCCAGCTTGGGGAAGGGCCTGGGTGGACCCGGGATCGGTCAAGGGCAGTTTCCCACAGAGATCAGTCCGGCAGATGTGTAGCAGTTCCCCTCTGAAAAAAACAGATATTATTAACAAATATTATTTATTAAATTCTAAAGTATTTCTGGCCAAATATTTATTTAAAAAGTAATTAGCCATCATTATGTCATCACTGGAATGTTGATTTGCAAACTTTCCAAAATCACATATTTGTCATGGTCAGCTGCAGGAACAAGTCCCTTTTACTGCAGTTTAAGTGCAAAAGCAACTAAAACAATTATGGTATTTGGAATTTAAGATTGCTGTTTAGGACTGAGATTTCTGTACAGAATACACATCATACAGAGAACTTCACAGGAATGGGGACAGCGGTACCAATTGCTTCTGCAGGTAAGGTGACAAACTTAAAAACATTTCCAATTATCAGTTAGGTTCTCAGAAAAAAATCTGCGTAAGACTGATTCCGCGACTCCTGATCTGCAAAAAACTGGGGGATTACTGTACACAGTGCTGGGTATAAATACTATAGATAAGTCACTTACAGTTAAGAGTATGTTACTGCACATCACAGAGTCATATATAAGTAATACTGACATAAGATAATAAGATATTGCACATAAGAACTGCATGAAATTATTTAGCACTCAATAAGAAAACTGCACTATAATGCACATGGTAGACTACTGCACATATTAAAAAGATAATAATGCACATAATGATTTAAACACAAATAAGAAATTACAGAACAAATTTGTATCAGGTTTGGATGAGTGACAGAGGGAGAAGTCGGATGGCAGTGGGAAGGAATGAGTTTTCTGTAGAAAGATTGGCACAGATTAGCACACATGTGAAAAGCTCTTTTAACTTATTGAAGGCTTGTTGTACTTCAGGATTCCATAATAGTTTGCGCAGAACGCCCTTAAGTATAGTGCTGATAGGTGCAGCTACTGTACTGACCTCACAAATAAATCTTTGGTAATAATTTGCAAATCCCATGAATCTTTGTTATTAATTCATGTTCTGTGGGCCAATCCAAAATGGTCTGCACAAACAATTCCTTGTTTGTCAATGATGTAACCTATGAAATTTACTTTTTTGTGAAACGTTCATTTTTCTACCTTATGTTCAAAAAAGCTTATGTTCAAGTAGTTTCATCAAAACTGTTGCAACATATTGTCTATGGTTTTTAAGATTGGGATAGAAAGTCCTCCATTTCTACCATTACAAAGCCATGTAAAACCTCTGTTTGGACTTTGTTAATGAACGTTTGAACAGAGGGAGCATTCATTACTTTGTAAGGTATAACAGAGTATTCATAGTGCCCCGTAGCATTGAGGATGGTGTTCTTCCAATCATCACCCTGACAGATCTGGATTAGACTGTTGGCACTAATGAAGTCTAATTTAGTAAAATCCTGCTTCCTTTAATTTTTCGGTACTTGATGCGATAAGAGATAAGAGAAAATTATTCTAGATAGTATTGTCATTGTGTTCTTGGCAATCAATATATTCTTAACAAAGAAGAAACTTGAGGAGACAAAGAAGGGCATATGTATACTAGCTGTAAGGCTTCTGTGATGTGGTAATCTAAAACCTACTGTTCAGGTAGGGAGAGAGGACATACATGCCCCTTCAGGAGTGGCGCTCTAGGTGGAACTTCTGTAACCTAGCTGCAAGCTCTATGAGGGAGGAGAAGTTTAGTAGGAGAGAAGACTTCTTGAAGAGCTGAATATTCATGAGGTATTTCTACTGCTTAGTGTGGGCTAGGCTTTCTAGGGATGTAGCATGAACAGGACCATTTATACAGTGGCTAAAACATTCTTTTCCCTGTATTCTTCAAGAAAAAAACCCTGTATGCATCTTAACAGGCAGAGTTATTTTATCTAAAATCCATTCTCTGATTAGTTGGGGCTGTGAGTTTTGGAGCATACTGAAGGCTCTGCAAAATTTGGCCAGTGTGTTGTTAGCATCAATAATGTATGGGATGTATACCATCATTACGAGCACAGTGGTGAATTCCTGTGGTAAATTTAATGGTCTATATCTAAGAGTTACAAACTCTAGCAGTGGTGAACTAGAGATCAACATTCACACACCAGTGTTGATGTAAACACATAGGCCCCATGGTGAGTTTCTGGCTGTTGGTGGCTTAGTGGTTAGGGCATTGCCCCTGCACTAAGAAGGTCCCAACTGCTACTGCAAGGCTCTCAAGTGTCATGCATTGAGCGTGACAGTCACTCTTTTCAGTCTTTTGTCACACACTCCCGCCACACATTGTATTTCTCATGCAGAAAAATAATTTGTAAGCTAATATTTCTCAGAGCGCGGCACAGTAGCACCTCACTATGAAACAAGCACTTCTCCGCTGGAGTCCTAGAACCTGTCACTTACCAGCCAATCAAAAAAAGAAAGGGCATACACAATAGCCAATCAGAAAATAGCAGTATCTGGGTAAAATGCAACACAACAACCAATGAAAAGGCATCCTGGAATTCTTTGCGTGATTCTGCTACTTGTAACGAAATCTTCCGAAAATTTCGTTGACCCCATCCATAGGAGCTCCAAGCATCACTTCAAGCACAGAGTAAAGTCATCTTCTGTTTTAATGTAACAACAAATTCACAACTTGTTTGACACAAACAATGACAACTTGACTGCTGTTAGAGAATGTTGCCCAGATCATTTGCATCAGTTTTTCAATGCTGTGTGTCTTTAGCCTAAACTAAACTAAAGGTTTAACAGCCTGTTCACTGACAACACCACCTGTTCTGGTGTCTAGGCCATATTTCGTCATCACAGGATGACTGACATATTCTCACATTATAATCATCTCTCTCTCCAAATGGGCAAAAAAAAATTATTGGCACTAAATAAATTAAAGTGCATTGCATCATGGATGCATTAATCATTGCATCTGTCTTTCAAAGGTGTCAGGAAAAAACGCAATTAAGCATCCTCTAATTTGCCCTGAGTGGAAAGCCCAAAAAGCCCAGGTTGGAGGATGCTGGCCCAGTGCAGGTGGCGAAAAGGGTTGGCCCATTAGAGGAGGAGACAGTGCAGGTGGAAGAGGAGGGGACACTGCAGGTGGAATAGGAGGAGACAGTGGAGGTGGAAGAGGAGGAGACGGTGCAGGTGGAAGAGGAGGAGACAGTGCAGGTTGAAGAAGAGGAGGAGACGGTGCAGGTGGAAAAGGAGGAGATGGTGCAGGTGGAAGAGGAGGAGATGAGGCAGGTGGAAGAGGAGGAGACAGTGCAGGTGGAAGAGGAGGAGACAGTGCAGGTGGAAGAGGAGGAGACGGTGCAGGTGGAAGAAGAGGAGACGGTGCAGGTGGAAGAGGAGGAGACAGTGCAGGTGGAAGAGGAGAAAGTGGAGGAGATGGTGGAGGAGATGGTGGAAGAGACAGTGGAGGAGATGGTGGAAGAGACGGTGGAGGAGATGGTGGAAGAGACGGTGGAGGAGATGGCTGGGGTGTCAGAAGAGACCATCAAAACAAAAGGGAAAAAAGTACCAAGACCTGTTTTAATTATGAATGGGCCTCTAAAATGCCATTTATAACTGTAGGAAGCACCAGCTACTATTACTGGTGCTCTATCTGCCGCCAAGAGAACTCCTGTGCCCATCAAGGTGTGCAGGATGTGTCAAGGCACATAGAAAGTAAGGGGCATCAGGCCAAACAGCAGGCACTGAAGTCAAGCAGCACAGTCAAAAACTTTTTCTTGTCAGTGACTACAGAAATGAGTGTGCAAGAGGTAAAAGTACATAGCACATTAAATCCAAAAGCTTGATTAGAATGTTCATGAATACCATTTTTTCTAAATAATACAACCAATTCTATGTTGATGGCATACATGAGACATTCATCCATGACATGGACACAATAATACTCTGTAATGTATTTAATGTAATGTTACTGAAATTCATGGATTTTAATGGTCACATGGACATGGTTAAATCAGTGTTAACATCATTTATATTCAGCATAGCTATATCTTTTTCATTTGTTTCTTTTGCAGACAAGGAGAGCTGAGGTTAAAGTTGCCATAGCAATGGTTCAACACAATGTCCCATTTGTGGCTGACCATTTCAGCCTCTTGTGCAGGGAATGCTTCAGAGACTCTCCCACAGCTCAAAATTTCAAGAGTGCCAGCACAAAAACGATGTGCATCATTAAAAGTCCCATGACATGAAAATTTCACTTTGTGAGATTTTTTAACATTAATACGAGTTCCCCTAGCCTGCCTATGGTCCTGCAGTGGCTAGAAATTGCGATACGTGTAAAGAGTGCTTTGGTCATCCTGCTCCGCCGTTCAGAGAGCATTAGCTCAGATGGCCCGATCTGGAATTTGGCCCCGCATGACATCATAGGGGGAAAGGTTACCTCCCCTTTCTCGTTCTTTGCCCGCCTAGAAATTTTCGCACCCCTCCCCTAAAACATTATCTCCACCGACTGTCATGGTTTGCAAATGAGCAAAGCATGGCAGTTGCTGGATGCTTAGATGTAAAAATGAGCACAAATGTATTTTTTTAGTTCCTTCATGCAAGCCTCTGAAGAACCAGTGGGTTAATTTCATTTTTTCTGGGAATGCGCCAACACGACTTGCTAAAAATTTGTATGTCTGCACCAAACATTTCGCCAAAGATTGTTTCCTCAACTTGGGGAAATACAGAGCTGGTTTTGCTGAACGGCTGAAAATTAAGTTTGGATCAGTACCAACTCTCCCTTGACAAGTTAGTCAACTTAACGCTATATAATTTTGTTGCTTTGCAGGATATGGTTGCCTAGGTTTTTACTCGTAGGATGTGGCTGTTACATTAGCTCTGCAGCTAACAGCTAACAGCCCAGTTAACAGGCTACTCTCGCAAACGTAAAGGTAGATAACATCAGGTATGTGTGTAAATAGTGTGTGAATACACACATTAACTCGAGTATTGTACTTCTTTGTTTTTTGGACAACCGTGCTGCTGTTAATCTACGAGCCATTGCTATACACTGTAAACATTAGCGCATGGTACCGCAAGCTGGCCCCTCCCCCACCCTCCACCTTG